>JAKVQP010000009.1:0-291152 GCA_030462865.1 Tortispora agaves
AGCTCGCAAATCACATTTACAGTAGCAGAGACTACTGATAAATCCGGATCAGCCAGCTTGTCCTTAAGTCTTGGGAAAGCAATTCGCAATGCATCAGGGAACTGTTGTCGGGTGATACAAAAACACTGTTCCAGTAATGCTTATCTATTACCGGATTCAGTAATACCTTACATTACCGGATTAAGTAATACCTTACATTACTGGTTTAGGATATACAAAAACACTGTTTATGCTATGTATATCTATTACCGGATTCGGTAATACCTTACATTACCTGTTTATGCTAAGTATATCTATTACCGGATTCAGTAATACCGTACATTACCACATTCACTAATACCTTACAGCCCTCCTCATAAACTCCTTGTCCCCCGAACCTCAGCCTCAACGCTAAATGCTATAGACGTTACCAGATATTCATCTTCGCTAAATCCCATACCAACCGCCCGCACCGGATACCACCATCCCCCTTCAAGATATATCATGTCCCCGCTTAACACCTCCGTCCCTCCTGCTCCTATCTCACTAATATTCCCGCATTTCCCTCCAATTTCTCCAACATACATAAACTTCTCCGCACCACTACCGCTACCGCCCTCTTGATACATCGAAAATGATTCTTCTGCTTTCACGTAAAACACTACTTCCATAATCAAATAATCTCCCGATGCTAAATGTGCCATCACAAAATATGATGCCACAGTCGAACTCACTGTTTCTCTCTTAAGCCCACGGTACTCCCCTTTCTTAATCCTCTCCTCGTTCCATACAGTTCCATCGTCCTCGTATACCGCTGCAAATGCATCATCTCTTCCATATCCTGGTTGACTACCGCACGCATCAGCCGGTACATTTGATGGAGGAACCTCAGTCGTTGTAGTCGACGAAGACTCAGTCGTTGTAGTTGACGAAGACTCAATTGTTGTAGTCGACGAAGACTCAGTCGTTGTAGTCGACGAAGACAAGGTCGCTGTAGTCGATGAAGACCCAGTCGTTGTAGTCGACGAAGACAAAGCCCTTGTAGTCGACGAAGACAAGGTCGTTGTAGTCGACGAAGACAAAGCCCTTGTAGTCGACGAAGACAAAGCCCTTGTAGTCGACGAAGACAAGGTCGTTGTAGTCGACGAAGACAAAGCCCTTGTAGTCACTGAAGACGATGCACTCGACGTTGTTACCGAAGACAAAGTCCTTGTAGTCGACAAAGACCCAGTCGCTGAAGTCGACGAAGACCCAGTCGTCGTAGTCACTGAAGACGATGCACTCATCGTTGTTACCGAAGATGATGTACTGGCTCTTACCGCTAGAGAAGATCTGTTCCCAGCCTCCACTGAAGCTCTGCTCCCCGGATCCACTGAAGAAGTTTCACCTCCTCCACCCTCCGTAAAAGACCCCCTCACAGCAGCCGCAGACTTCTCCGCTCCTCCTTCCACTACCCGAGTCACCACCACCGGAACCTCAACTCTCACATCCACTCCAACTGACGTCCATACGCTCATCTCCTCGTAGTAGCCCCACACGTACCGCTTCCCGTCTCTCACCGTCCCGGCACTCGCAACATACGTCACCACCGCAGGCGTACATTCACAGCAATACCACCCGTCTACTGTCTCCACTCTGCTTCCACACACTTCGTCGTACACCGTCTGCACTCCACTCCCCTGCGAGAACACTCGTCCATACACTGTCTCTGTCACAACCGGTGCCGAGCACAAAAATGTCTCCGTAATCGTCACACTCATCTCTCTTCTTGTCGAAATCTATCTAAACGCCCCCTTACTCTCCATCCTACCTACTAAACCTCTTTCCAGCTTCCTTCTATCTCTGCCAAGACATTTAGTCTGCTTTGGTCCTGCCACTCCTGCGCTACCCCTCTTCCGCGCATTTTTTCATTTCATCTCTCGCTCCTCCTGACTCACTCTACCCCTCGTATTCCCACACACTCTCGCTCCTCTTTTTCCATTCACCTCCTGTCTGTATAATTTCCATTCCCTACCTCCAGCTGTTCTTCACCCGTCTCCTACCTTCCCTCTAAACCTTATTTCCATTCCTCACCACCTGCATCTGCTTTTCATCTGCTTAATTAACTCCTTGCCCCAATCACATCCCTTCACCTCTCTTAATATTAACTAACCAATCCTCCAATCATACCTCCTCCTAACCTGCCTTCGTTTTCATTAACCCAAAATCTCAGCTTAGTTCTTTAGATCGCAGTTTAGTCTTTAGATCGCAGTTTAGTCTTTAGATCGCAGTTTAGTCTTTAGATCGCGGTTTAGTCTTTAGATCGCAGTTTAGTCTTTAGATCGCAGTTTAGTCTTTAGATCGCAGTTTAGTCTTTAGATCGCGGTTTAGTCTTTAGATCGCAGTTTAGTCTTTATGATCGCAGTTTAGTCTTTAGATCGCAACTTTAGCCCTTTTTAACCTTCACCAACTCCCGCTCTTCTACCCCATCGCTGCCTGTTCTCACCCTCTACCTACCTCATCTTACCCTTCTCTATCTGCTCCCCTGACTCTTTGTCCTTCATACCTTCTATCGTACCATTCTCTTATTCTTCTCTTGTATCTAGTACTTCCTCTACAACTTAATACCAACTCACTCTTAATCCCACTTTCCTTTCTACTGTCTCAATCCACTCAGATCATGGCCACCCGTCAACATTGACCACGCCCCCTACTGCCTTCCTCAGTGTGTTCAGAGCCTTCCTTTTAGCCCTTAATCGATCCCATTGCACTCGCTAATTCTATCTCCTCCCTGCATTACTACAACAGTTTGATCTAAAATTTTTGTCAGAAGTACTTCGTATCGCTTGTCATGCTGTAGTTGTGCTTACTTATCTCTCCCAACTCCCTAATCCCAACTAATTACTTCCATCTCTCCCACAAACCTTTTTATAACGCCCTGCTCCAACGTCAAAATATCCAATCACTGCATAAATTCCATTCTATCCATACAGTTCAAGCCAAATGCATATCTCGAGCACCCACTTATGTACCCACCTTGAACGCCATTATATACCCCCCATTCAATTCATCGGAGCTCTACTATAAGCACACCTATATCCGTTGGGAGAATTTCATAAGATATGCGTACTACGTGCAACGACGAATCGCTATCGCGGTTAACCAAGGCTATATCTCACTGCGTTGATCTCGAGTTCAGAATTCGGTTACGGTGAAGGACCCCGATATAAGCGGTTAGAAATCTCCAGCAGACAGTTCCTTCACGACCAGAGAAGTAAATGATTGGGCTATTAGACTTAGGGTTCGCTAGTGCGGCGTCACCGTAGGTTTAAGTTAGACTATACTATAGTATAAAAAGAGTATATACTATAGGCTAAATTAGTTAAGCGTATCCTAGCGTAGTCACCTTTTCGCGAACCTTCTGGAGGTAACTATCTGACTCAAAGAATAATAAACTCAAATAAGATTAGGTTAGCTAATGGCTTTGAACTACTCATTGATAATCAGTGACGCCATAAACAATAAAGCAGGATGCGCCAAAGTAATATACAGTGATCGAACTATTTAGCAGCCAAAACCACAATTATGATAAGTTAGAAGTCTCGTATTTGCGCAAACCCTGCTTTACTACCCGTCGTGATTAGGTTCGCCAAGTCTCGTACACTGTATATGCCAAGCCATACCGATTTGATGCCTCACGCTTCGCCGATTAGTCTGCGGAGTGCAGGTTTTTTATTAGTTTGATACTAGTATATAAGGCCTGGAGCTAATTGGAACATGTCATTCTGCTTATAGAATGAGCTCAGTAATTGATACATATACTGCATTGAACGAGTCTCCAGTACCAACCTCGACGGGACTGTTCAGCTGGGGTAGTGGTAAGCGGGCAGTGTACGATGAAATATACAATCTGCAGGCATCAAACACTGAGAGTTGGTACTGTCCCAACTGCACACCGACTGTCGTTACTCATGTCGCAGAGCTGAATAAGATGTATAAGTATAATTCAGTATTTGCCCCAAAAGACGGAGCTTGTGCAGCAGAGCCTGAATCCCAAATAGCAGGTGCATATGCAGCGACATACGAATACACCGAAGACGAGTTTTCTGAAGATTACATTATCAGAGGCATATACCGACAAAACAGGGCAGTTTCGTTTCCAATATCTGTGCCTAATAGATACAGTATAGAAGTCACATATGACACTATTTCGGAGTCTGAGGATCGTCTAGTAGAACTGATGTTCTACTTGTCTCCAACTCAGGAAGATATATCTAGCTTGACAGTATTTTTCATTTCTTTTGCAATTGATTCGGCGGTAGGAATATCCGTGTATCTTGGTGAGCAGGCGATGAAATGTGATGACGGGGCAGAGATAGGATCCGGTGGATTGTCTTACCAAGGATTTACTACGTGGGGACTGGCAGAATGGGTGTTTGATGTAAATCTCCGCAAGGGAGCGTGGTATCCCCTCCGCATTGTTGTCACCAGCGACTCTGGCTCCATAATAGATCCTATTAGCCAGGAAGTTACAATAACTGCTACGTTTGATAACTTGTTTGAGTTACGGCGCCCTATATTCTAACTGTTGACGCTCAGCGCGACACTCACAATCAAGATCAAAGTGTAATACCTCTCATTACTTGGATGCGGAAATAATAGAGTTTTCTATAAATAGTATAATATTGTTACGGGTAATCGCTTCACCAAGTTATGCCTAGCGTAAATCCGAGGTCCCTCTTTCTAACGCGTCTCTTCTTCCTATCTCTCTGAGATCAATTTAAAGCCTGTACCATCAAAGTCTATGTCACTGAAATACTAAATAATTCTCATCCTGTGCATGTAATTCAAACCAAATAGCACATTTCGATAACCAGCCAGGTACGGGGCCAATTCGAACTACACTCTATATCCTATATTTAGCTTCACTGCAGCACTAATACTTATATTATATCCGCCGGGAGAACCTCATAAGATATACATACTACATGCAATATTGAGTCCATTATCACGATTAATTAAGCTATCTCACTACGCTAATCTCGAATCAGAACTTAGCGTGAACTAAAGCTACCCGATAGGAGCGGATGCGTATCTTAGCAGACAGTACTTGTACAATTCGAGAAAACAGGTGATTGGTTTATTTTTAATTGGGTTCACTAGCGCGGCGTAACCGTAGGTTTAAGTTAGACTATAGGCTAAGTTTGTTAGGCGTACCCTAGCGTAATCATTATTGGTTAACCTTCTGGAGGTAACTTATCTGACTCAAAAAATAATAAACTCAAATAAGATTAGGTTAGCTAATGGCTTTGAACTGCTCATTGATAAGCAGTGACGCCAGATACAGTGAAGTCGGATGCGCCAAAGTAATATACAGTGATCAAACTATTTAGCAGCCAAAACCACAATTATGATAAGTTAGAAGTCTCGTATTTGCGCAAACCCTGCTTTACTACCCGTCGTGATTAGGTTCGCTAAGTCTCGTACACTGTATATGCCAAGCCATACCGATTTGATGCCTCACGCTTCGCCGATTAGTCTGCGGAGTACAGTTTTTTTATAATTTGATACTAGTATATAAGGCCTGCAGATAATTGGAATATGTCATTCTGATTAGACAATGAGCTCAGTAATTGATACATACGCTGCATTGAACGAGTCCCCAGTACCAACCTCGACTGGACTGTTTAGCTGGGGAAGTGGTAAACAGACAGTGTACAATGAAGTACATGACCTGCAGGCATTGACCACTGATAGTTGGTACTGCTCCGAATGCACACCGACTGTCGTTAGCCATGTCTCAGGGCCGACTATTGCGTCTGATTCACTGGCTATCCCACTAGACGGAGCTTGTGCTGCAAAACCTCCATACCGGCTTGCAGGTGCATTTGCAGCAGTATACGTCTACACTGAAGGCGAGTTTTCCAAAGAGGACATTGCCAAAGGGATATACCGAGCAAACAGTGGGTCATTAGCTCCTGTGACTTACCCTGATTTCTATTCAGTGGAGGCTTCCTTTTATATTGCATCGAGGACTAATGAGCGGCTAATAGAACTGATGTTCTACATATCTCCAGCCAAGGAAGATATATCTATATTGAGATTATCATTTGTACCTAATACGTTTGAATCGATAGCAGAAGCATTCGTGTTTATCGGCGAACAAGCGATGGAATGTGGAAACGGTAGAAAGATAGGATCCGGTGGATTATCTTACCACGCCTCAGCTTTGAACCAGCTAGAAAACTGGAACTTTGATGTAAATCTCCGCAAGGGAGCGTGGTACCCTGTCCGCATTGTTGTCACCGGCAAGTATGACTCTGTACCAGCTTATCAACGATATGAAGCTTTTATAACTGCTACCTTTGATAGCTTCTTTGAGTTGCGAAGCCCTGTATTCTAACTGTTGACGCTCAGCGCGACACTTGTCATCAATTTTTTTTCAATGCTGATTAACTTTAATTCCTTAGGCAGGCAAAAAATAGGATGCTGTACAGATAGTATGATACTGTTATTGTTTATCTCGTCACTAATTACGCCTAGCATAATTCTCATTTTCTTCTTCGCGCTGCTTCTCTCTTTTACATCCTTCAAAGATCTATTTTGAATCCAATATACCTAACGTGTGTATTATCGAAAGTATGAATGGATTCAATCATATTGCACAGAGAGCGACACAAAATTACTTAGAATAAACGGAGAATTTAGTATACTTGCTGTGTTGAGTCATATGTCCTCAGGCTGCAGCATACAGTGACGAACCAATCATTGCAGGCTCATTAAAGCAGTATTATTAATCAACCCTCTAATTTAGGGCTAAATTTCATGAATATAGTGGCCGAGTACGAGTGGAGGTCAAATTCAAGCTGCATTGTTATACAGGTTTACATTCGACCTGAGAAGAAATATAGGTTTCACTAGCGTAAGGTTCCATTACTTATAAGCTAGCTTTATAGACTAGGTGAGGGAAACTACTAGGTTTAAACTAGCGAAGTTCTTTTTTATGCGAATGTCTTTTAGGGTGAGATTAATTTCTGACTTAAAGAAGAATAACAGCTGATGTCGAATTATTCTACTACAGTGATGCCGGACCAAAGTTTGGAATGGTGGTATGATGTAATTACACAGTGATTGAAGAATATACAGTAGCCAAGGCGACAATCATTGTTAGTTTAAAAGTATTGTATTAGCGCGATCCCCTTCACTACTGCTCGTCGTGTTTAGTACATGCGTCAGGCTCTGTAAGTTGTAATGCGTCAAGCCATACCAATTTTAGGCCTTGCGTTTTCCCGATTTAGGTCTACTAGACTACAGTTTCTTATTAGTTGTGATACGACTATATAAGACCTGGAAAGAATTGAAATATGCCATTATCATTTTACAACAATGAGCTCAGTAATAGATACCTATACAGCATTGAGTGAGTCTGCAATACCAACATCGACTGGACTTTTCAGCTGGAGAAGTGGTAAGTAGATAGTGTACAATGAAGTACACGACCTGTGCAGGCATCCAACACTGATAGTTGGTACTGCTCCGCCTGCACACCGACTGTTGTAACGCGTGTCGTAGAACCATCTACCTTGCCGGAAGTTCAGCTTTCTAACCGTCTACTTTGACTACGATCCCAAAAATTGCCTTCCTCAGTGGTTCAGGGCCTTCCTTTTAGCCCTTAATCGATCCCATTGCACTCGCTAATTCTATTTCTTTCCTGCATTACTACAACAGTTTGATCTAAAATTTTTGTCAGAAGTACTTCGTATCGCTTGTCATGCTGTAGTTGTGCTTACTTATCTCTCCTAACTCCCAAATCCCAACTAATTACTTCCATCTCTCCCACAAACCTTTTTATAACGCCCTGCTCCAACGTCAAAATATCCAATCACTGCATAAATTCCATTCTATCCATACAGTTCAAGCCAATGCATATCTCGAGCACCACTTATGTACCCCAACTTCAACGCTGTGTTGATCGCTGCCCGCTGCTGTGGGAGCCCCCAGGCTTATTGCATGCCACAGCAGTCAAACTACTCCGAACCGTCTTCAACTCTATATATATTTCATGCTTTCACCCGTATTTCACGCAGCATCGTACGTAATCTAAACTATCTGACTACGTAAATCTTTACCTCCAGGCTGCACCATTGCTCCTAATATAAGTCACTGTTCCAGTACCCCCATAGCTATTACCTGATTAAGTGCTTGTCTATATGTCACCGTATGAGGTACTGTGGCACACTTCCTGATTACATATATGTTCCAAACATTACATATCTATTACCGTTCTACTAATCCCATACTATCCCGTACTATTCCACACTATTGTATTCCGAGCCTTCATTTCTCACCTCACCCTTCTCAGCTTATTTCCAATATCTTAAGTCTGACTCAAATTTCCCACTGTCTTCCCAACCTTAAACTAATTAGTCTTCACCTTGCCCTGTATACAACCTTTATTTGATCAACCCCGCCCTAACCCCTTCCAATCCCCTCTCTTCCTCTCTCCCAATATCAAACCTTATTCCCCCATAAAAATATTTTTCTGGCTCTGCCGCAAACCTTATACCTTCCTTCACAATCAATTTTCCTTCCTCAATTCTTCTCCAATTCCAAATAATCTTTCCCCAGTCCCACATTCCATCTTCTCTTTCCCACTGTTGTGTCCCCTTATTCGCCCTCGTCCATTTTTTCTTCCCCTTCATTGTTCTCCCTCCTTAAACTCACCTTTATAACCCATTCTTCACTGCTCTTTTACTTTTAATCCTTTTTTAGTTTGAAACCTTAATACTTAGGCTTTCTAGCTAGTCTCAATTACTGATCTAGTAATCACTAATCCAATCATTACTATGCCAATTTTTTTATGTAAACTAAAAAACTCCTTTCGAACAGTATATAAAGGCCTTACCAACTGCTCTTCATCCTTCCAGCTATACCGTCAGCCCTCACTCCAATGGCTCCTACCACAACTCTTACTCCAATGGCTTCAACCACAACTCTTGCACCCCTTGCAGAGACAACCACTGCCTTCGAGCGAGCCTTCAGCTCTGCCTCTGGTCTGCAAACTGTCTATGACAGATCCTGCAGCTCTCAAGTATCTGATGTCACCGGATGGTATTGCTTTCGATGCTCCCCAGTTGTTATCACATTCCACCCAGAGCCAACTGTGAACGTTCAAGGCCATACAACTGTACCGGTGGAGTACGAGGAGATCCGCACCACACTATCCGTCGGAGTCACTGCCGTCACACAGATCCCGACTGTTGTTACTCAGACTGCCAAAGGCCAATTCCTTCCAGACCCTGCCACTACCAATTCCTCTACGTCACAGCTCGATCCAGTAACCTGCCCCACGCAGCCCCCCTATACCACGTTTGAGGCATATGCTGCTGCCTATGACTACACTCAAGCTGCCTGGACTGAAGAGCAAATCGAGAACGGTGAGTATCGAACACTTAACAAAACACAGCTCCTTGCTCCTGCCGGCCTGTCTATTGTTTATGTCAATCCATATAAACCTGCAGCCCAGAAAAACCAGCTGATCGAGGTAATGTATTATATGTCCCCTCGTGAACCTCTTTCCAGGCTTGAACTGCAGATCGACAGATCTGAAAGTGACTCGGAGATAAACATGTATTTATTCATCGGAGAAAATGCCATGAAATGTGACAACATGTCTGTGATAGGTTCCTCCGGCCTGTACTATCACGCTACCTCTGAACAGCAATACCCCAAATGGCAAGTTCAGGTGCCCTTGGAAGTCGGCATGTGGTACCCCGTTCGTGCAATTGTGACGAGTGCATGTGTCGACACCGATTTTCTCGTTACTCTTCTCTTCCATGGAATAGCTGACACCTTGGGCTCTACTATCGTTAACCCAGTGCCAAGGCTTACTGTGTAATACCCACAACCCTTATGCACAACTATTAATTGAATACAAGAAACAATGAAATCGAGTTAAATCCCTGTACTTCATCCCTATTGTTTGCCAGCTATTTTTCCTATGTGTACTACAGTGACGTCATCGAGTATATCGTGCAGATGCATGACTTATTAATTTCCCTCCTATATCAATATTCCTGCTGGACTAGCACCATAGGGCTGTATAACAGCCTACCACACAGTGCTTCACTGCTTACTCTAATGCACACAGCAAAACGCGACTCCCAAGTAACTCTTGTCGATGAAGAAGTCGATCCAATATTCTCCAATATTTCTTGTCAGAAGTACTTCGTATCATATTGTCACTGTGAGGCTGTCCCTCTTTATCTCTCCCAACTCTCAAATTCCCATCTAAACTACACCTCCCCACAATGCTTACATTAGTCTACTGGGATCAAACGTCCAAAATTCAATCATCGAATAAAATCATCATATACATGTAATTCAAACCAGCTATACTTCCTGAAAACTCCCAGATACACAGCCTAGATTGAGTGCGTTTTTGTTCGCTGTTCGCTGTTCTGTTTGCTGCCCACTATTCTAGGAGAACCCACATGCTCATTTCATGCCACAGCCGTAAAACTACTCCGAACACGCCCTCAAACTCTGTAATTATTTCATACTTTCAGTCGTATCGTCTACCAGCATTATACCGATAAGTCAATCATTGTCTACAAAATGATCAGCCAGTTATCCTCCCTAACCTGAACTATCTGGCTACACAAATTTCTAACTCGGGAATGGGCAGTTGTCGCTAATACATGAATAGTTAAAGGTTACGTACAACTATTACCGGACCAAGTAATATTGCATGTTCCTGCATTTATTTATTACATTATTGTATTTTCTTCCTTACTCTGCTTACCCTACTGTCCATACACACCATTCTAAACCTTACTAACATAGCTAAACCTTATTCAGTCTTTTTTCACCTTTCCCTTAGTCTACTTTTTAGTCTCCAGTTATGATTCACACCTGACTCAGGAGGGGAATTAAAATTCTCTTAAACATTCTCTATCCACACTCTCCGCTGTCCACCTTTACCCTCTCTGTCCCCCTCTGTCCTCCTCTCCTCTTCATTTCCAACCACCCCTGCATTCTACTCGCTATATCCATCAGCTACTATCTCATTCTCCTGCTTCTTTCCCCGTCCATCCTTCTCTCTTTCGATATTTTATCTGCCAAGACTTCCTTCCCGCTCTTGATGCCGCACATTTTCACGTAATTTCTGCCAAGCTATTACTGCTTTTTCTTCTCAAATCACCATATAATCACCCAATCTAATCTCTTTTTCCACCAATATACCCAATGATCCAACCACTCGAATACTATATTCCCATCAATAGTCACCCCCTACAATCCTCTACAGAACGCCAGCAACTCTTCACTTGGGGAGCTGGCAAGGAAGACATATACGAACAACTACACAACCAACACCGCACTTCATCCTCTCATACCTCGTATTCTCCTAATTCTACTCCAATCGTCGTATCACATCCCCCGCTCTCATCTTTTGTCTCTGAGTTCCTCACTGCTTCGCCCACATCCTATCAAGACATCTCTTCCCACACTGCCTTCGCCAGCCATACCTTTCCACAGACTCTTGACCAGGTTAAACGCTCCGTCCATGACGAACACTTTCCAACCATTGACTCAACTGAAACGACAAGCTTGTCCAATGACTCCTATCTGCCCTCCTTTTCATCATCTTCACTCCAGTATGAAGCTTGTTCAGCAGAGCCAAATTATAATTTGAATACTGTATTTACTGCATCACGTGAGTATATCAGACCTGCTTGGAGCGACGATGAAATTGCCAGTGGAGCCTACCGGAATGTAGACAAGATAAATCGTTTGGTAACGATAATGTCTTTCTCACAGTTTTTTTCAGCTTTCTATAGTCAAGGAGATGGTCAGAAGCGATTGATTGAACTGATGTTTTACATTTATCCAAGTGTAGAGGATATTACTTCCCTGACAATATCGACACTTGCACCTGGTGTTCGTACGACTAAGAGTATACACGTATTTGTCGGTGAACAAGCGATGAAATGCGACGATGCAAGTTACATAGGGTCCAAAGGGATGTCCTATAAGGGAAATATTTCGCACTCAGCTAACCAATGGACATTCCCCTTTCATTTTGAAACTGGAAAATGGTACCCAATCCGAATAGTCGTGACAGGTAAATGGGAGCTTGGTCCAATTGTTATATTTTTTGACGCTCAACATACCTTTCACACAAAAGCTCCTTCAAGCCTTGCTATCCACCCTGACCTCGACTTAAATGACTATGAGATCGAGGCCGAGGCTGAGTATGACTCAAATGACTATGTAATCGAGGCTGAGTATAACTCAAATGACTATGTAATCGAGACTGAGTATGAGTACGACGCAAACGACTATGAGGCCGAGGCTGAATTTGAGTATGACTTGGATGACGATTAGCTATTGGTATTCATGTGACTATGAGTGAGCGTCAGAACATGGAAAGGATGCTCAGATATAAACAGACATAAGCAGCTATTAGGGTAATCACTTCTGTATTTTAATTTCTGTGCAAATAAAGATAGTATCCGTCATAGTCAAGCGTCTGTGTATCATATCCTATTTTTAATATAAATCCAGTACTCTTCCCTAATTTATTATCGCGGGTTAAAATACTCCTCATTCCGCTTGATAAATACTTTGACATCAACTCCGGACTTTCTGGCAACTTCATCCCGATCTCGTCATCATACAGTTCTTCAAGCCTAGTGATGCCTATTAGACCATATTCAATATTAAATTATTTCGGTACTGTCTGGTGAAACCAGTGACCCAGCAGAACATGAACCTCAACTGCGCATTTGATACGGCTGCAATGTTATTCTTTACTCTACACTCAGCTTCGTCGCAATTATATTACCTCAAAGCTATATAATAGGCAGGGAACTTAGTATACTGAACGGCTTGAAGCCCATACTTCCAGATACTACCGGCAATGTTAAGCGCTGTCAGCAGGCAAACCCCGGTTGAAGGACTTTGTTACAAAGGTTGCGGCCGAGCACTAATTAATGTGGTATTCAAGTTGTATTCTTACACAGATGTTTTCTGACACACAAAGCCTCTGATTGGTTCATTTTTATTTATGGTTTTTCACTAGCGTGATTTAGACTACCTCTAATATAGCTTATACGTTCGTTAAGTTTACGCTATGAAACTATTTCTTTTCTTTTACCTTTTCTTTCTTTGACGCTGCAATAAGGCCGTACCTGATTTGACGAAGAAGCCCGAGTAAGATGAGGATAGAAACGTCAATATAATTGCTAATTCATTATTTCGTCATCAGGCAGCAGAGAAGGACACTTCGTAGTAACATGTGTTGTAGGCACTCTAGGCAATAGCCAAGTCGACATTAATATTTACTTCAGTAGAGTTTTGCATTGTTATGACCTGTGTCACACCTGGCCGTATGATGGCATACTCCGCACATCGACTATGCCAAGCCATAGGCGATTCGATGTCTCACGTTTTGATGATTTAGTGTGCCAAGCCATAGCCTTTTTTCTAAAAAGGATAACTGAACTAGGATATAAGACCTGACAGAAAATGCTCTATTTTTTTTCTCTCATTAAACGGCCATGAGCTCAGTGATTGACACATACATCGGGTTGAGTGAGTCTCCAGTGCCAACGTCGTCTGGGCTATTCAGTTGGGGAAGTGGTAAGCAAGCAGTGTACGATGAAGCACACAAGCAACAGTCACCAAACGCTGATAGTTGGTACTGCTCTACCTGCACACCAACTATCGTTACCAGTGTTTCGGAGTCGTCTATCACGCCGAGTCCTTACGAAGACATAAGCTCTATATCTATCGGCATTGATAGGAGCGGTGAGGCAAATACGCAGGTAAGGCAGTCTGTGGATGGAGAAGTGCTGTCTATCACACATTCAGTCGAGGCCACAAATACCCCCAGCAGCTCGGTCATTCCATCTGAGTTGTGGGACGCGATATACAATTGCCCAACGGAACCGCCTTATCCCCTCTGGAAACCATATGCAGCGTCATACGATTATTGCACACATAATCTCGACGTAAATAATATTATACGGGGGAAATACCGAAACAGGACCAAGTCAGTGATGACGACGCATCATATTACTGGTAACTCGTTGGATATCATCTCCGAGCAGATGCCATTAGGTGGATATCGGTTAACAGAAGTGCTGTTTTATGTTTCTCCATTAACTACGGATATATCTCATATTTCAGTCATCTCAAGACCTCATGCGCTTGCATGGGAATCATCAGTGTATATGATGATCGGTCCGTCTGCCATAGATTGTCAAGACGCGAGAAAAATAAGTCCTGGAGGAGTATCCTTCATCCAAACTGGATCACAGATTAACGAATTTTCCAGTACTAGAGGATTCGAAGATTGGGGTACTGAAATAGATTTACGCTTAGGACTCTGGTATCCTGTACGAATTGTTGTTGTGGGATTTTATGAACAGGCAAAGGGTGAATCACGAAGCCCAGTTCTTATCTCTGTCATTTTTAATGGCGACATTGCAACACGAGGTCCTACAGGTTACCTGTTTGATCCCGAGCCTTACTCTAAGCCTGATTCCAGACTCGCTCCCGAGTCCCAGCCAGGAATAAATGATACGACTGAAAATGAACCTCTTCAAATGCCGAAGCTGCGCTTCTCAAAGTCTGAGCCCCATGCACCGCGCGATTGTAAGAATGACTACGAAAGTTAGCCTCAAGCTGAGCATCATGTTGACTAGGAAAATTCTGACATTAAAGGAGTTAAGATATGCACACACGACATAGAACTCTACGTGAATCAAATCGAGATCAATTATGAGCACGCAATGTAGCTCAGTCACACCTAAATCTTTTTAATAATCTGTAGTTATCTGAACAGTTTTTATCACACCTGCGTTGACAGAGATTATCGTCTTTTATAAATATTATACTATTATATTTGCAGCACTGCCCTGCACATTAAACTGGTTGTTATGTATTATAGGTTCGTTCATTCAACAGCATCCTCTAACAGTTTATTTTAAGTTGAATGACATAGCATCTTTAAGTGCACATAGAATACGAATAATAGCACTTTGATGCACCAAAAGTATGAAGCACCGAGGTTATACTTCGTTCCTGGCATTCGTCCGCAACAAAGGAATTCAATGAACAACATTAAATACCTCGACCCAAACATTAAACAAATTGCTAAGACACTAGAGAGTATAATGGGACATTCCGGGGAGATTAGTCAGCGCACTGGCTTCTTCTTATGTTCCACCATATGCTTAGAGCACAGCACTGCCGATGTGTGCTAACCCAGTGTCTCTACCCAATGCCTCTACCCAGCGGAAAAAACTAGCCCGAGACAGCTAGGAATCCCAAGAAAACACCACACTGGATGTTAAATGCTGTAAATGCTGCAAAACAATGACATAATTTGTCGATCAAATAGTATTCGTATACACGAAGAGGAAAAATGAAGATACTGCTAATGCGACTGGAGGCAACAAATTCAGTGCTAGCGTATCGCAGCACTTGCAAACCATCTAATGTTATGACGCTTGACTTTCTATCAGATGTTAAACAAACTTGCTATCACGCGTGCATGTACTAATCCTCTGTATGCCATCAAGTCTTTTTAAATCACAGAGACAGATTATTCTCGACATCAGGAGTATTGCAGATTCAATTTATTGTTCTCGGTCCTCGTCTAAAGTATATAGCAGATTCTTTGCGTCCTCATTAATGTGATACATTTGCCCTGGCTTTCTGAAAAACATGGGATAAAACTAAGAAGCATCTGGGTAGCTCACCGAGAAGTAACTTCAAGTACCACTGACCATAAAAAAGAGGACCTGGGATTTTGATAAGGGTATTACTTCTGCTTTACTATATGGCTTTTGATGGCCCAGATTGGCGCGACGTTAGGATTGACCTCTAGATCTGTAGCTTTAAACGATTCAATAAACTGAAGGTCTACTGCCTCTTTACCAGCCGCAAATCTGCTGTATTCATCGAATATAGCAGTCAGGCTCCAGTTCTGCAAATTTCTTCTTAGAGCACCCACTAGAACACCAACTCTATGCTTACCCTTGTTGGAGTGTAGCAGTATCGGAAAGTTAGAGCTATCAATTAAAATGGACAAACACTTTCTGACCACGTCTGGATCGGTATCAAGGAAGGGTTCCTTTGCTGATTCGACATGAAAGGAAATCATTTTAATTGAATACTTTTCAGCCCATTCCTTGAAATCTTCCTCCACCTCCCGGTCGCCCAGATATAATATGGTTTTAAGATGAAGCTTTTCCAGGTATGGGTAGTTGATTGGCAGAGGGTACCCAGATCTATAAACACCAGAGCTTACCATTGCAAAGTTCAATGGCGGAACAAACGGCCTTGGCCGAGGTTCTCTCTGCTTTTTCGGTACCACTGGTAAGTCCATGAGATGTGCGGGAGTAAAAGACAACAGGTGCCTGGAGGGTTATAAGGGTTTGTCTACTATTAATAGCGACTTGGCACCTAGCCTGCAGTAAACAAGCCAATTACTTTGGAGATATAGCATGACGTAATAAGAATTAATACAAATACTAATATGTTGACATAGGTAATGTTACATCAGGGCAAGCTCGTAAAAGGTCGAGATTCTCTTGAGCCATGTCTGTTCTCCAACCAAAGCCATAGATAGTGATACCGTGAACTCACTGTCATGAACGATTTCTCCATATGGTGATGGATAAGCGCCTTGTTCAGAACATACGACTGATCATCACATGACGTGTGCTTCAAGTGAGTATATGCTGAGTTTCGTACATATAGAGACATGCAGATGTAGTGCTCATTACAAGAACGCTTAGACCAGCGACTACCATTGTCATAAGCCGAGGGCTAGAGCTCATACGAGAGGCAATTTAAAGGAGCTGCTATGACTCATCAGTATTTCAACATTCCCACCAATTAATGCAATCAATTAATTATAAGCGTGAAGTTCTTATCATTGGGACTTGATACGGATTTCTCACATTTGCACACTCCTTCTCTGAGCTGAGGACCTCATTGGTTGGCACTTATGCTTGACCCTAGGCTGGTTCACTATCCGTAAGGCTATCATCTTCAGGTGTCGCGAGATTTAACTTGCCACTGTTCGTCTCCACTGATTCCCTTAGCACACACTCAATATTATCGATACATATTTCACTGTCATAGTCGCTTTTTTTCAATATAGTAGCGTTGTTCTGAAACCAATAACAACGATAACCTAGGTTCATGGACAAACGCGGAAATTGAAGATAAAGGTGACATAAAACTGAACCAAATAGTATATACAAAATCCACATAAAGCAGTAAGGATACCGTTAAACTATTATGCTTCTCTATTCCTCGCAACCCCAAATAACGGCTAGGTGCTCTACCTCACATACCAAGTGCAAACGTTTATCTGTTGCACAGATCGATGGAAAGAATCACAAATATATTGGGGGATGCTGCGAGATTTAGTAGAATACTTGTGAGTTTTGAGTCGAAGTCTATGAAAGTAATGACACAATATGCGACTATCCGGACTTCACGAGCACTGTCCCTCGAGCGGCAGGGAAAAGCACCTTTATAGGGGTAGTCATACTAGACCATGGGAGGCGTAACGGTCTCTTATATTTAGTACCCAGGACAGATACCAGTGCTGGGTACCCCAGAAATAATCCAGTACCAAGGGTGCATGTGAAAGATGCATTTAGGTATAATAGGAGCACTGGTTGTACATTGGGTTCAATAGATGTTACTCAATATAAACATCAATGAGAGGAAATTTTGGATGTTACCGCCAGATTATTAGCATGACTTACCCAACCACCACATCCGCCTTCATTCTCAATGATTTGCAGTATTTTAGAAGAACAGGTAGATCCTTCCAAAGCCACTATAGCGGTATTTCTAGTGCTAGGCATTCTGAGCATTTCGACTTGGACTTTCCAGCCAGCCTGGATCGCTACATCCAAAGTATGGTCTACCAGAGAAGCATACGTAGACTTCCGCTCTGGAGACTTCGGCGCATATCTCTTTCTATCCCCATTAAGCGCATGAGAACAACATGGAATAACCACGAATGGACATCTCAGCAAGGGAATCCACAGCGTCAATTCATCAGGATGATTCCCAATCAAAAATGTGCCTGGTTCAAAATCATAAGAGGTATCTGAAAAATCAGGTAGGATAGCTTTGGGCACGAACGGTTTCTGCAGCAATTGACGTTGTATTTCGGCTGGGAATATACTCCACGTCTTCCTCCTTCGGGCCTCAAGTCCCTTGCCGCGATAGCCCTCAGACAACAAAATGTACACCAAGACACCATTTCCACATCCCAAGTCAACGAAACAAGAGGGTGGACGCTCCAAAGACTTCCAGAGTTCTATCAAAAAAGTTGCTATAGCAAGGTCTTCAAACACATGCTTTTTGGGATCGGTAGCTTCAACCCAGTTGTCGATTAAAAACTTGGCATGTTTCTGCTTCAGCTCAAGGTATTTTGTTTGAAATGCAACTTTGTCCACCACAACGTCGTGATGCACTCGCTTTTGATATCCATCTTGCACCCCAACTGCATGTTTGGCAGCTGTGTTTAGAAGACGTAATGCAGTTCTTTGTAGCCGATTGTTTAATGGAACGCCTGGGAAGAGGTCGTAGTAAACAGAGATTTCATCGTTTTGGTAGTGAATCATGATAGCTCTCACATTAGGATGGTAGAAAGGGATATTATCCGAATTAGGAATATACACCACCGCAAAGTCAAGAAAAAAGCACGTCTGCTGCAGTTCACCATCTCTCAAGGGACTTCTGGGAATCAAAGTACGCTCGATGGTGCGCATCACCTTGCCATATGAATTGTGAACAACTTCCTCGCTATCATACCGAATGTCAGCCCTCATGATACATGACGAGTTAATTTCCGGATGATAGGCCAAATTCACTTGAGCTTTTATAAAAGCTTCTTTCGACACGGAAAGTGCCGTTTTGTGGACACATGTCCAGCTTGACATCAGTTTTCCCACACCGAGCACTGTGTTAGCGAGAAAGGTTATTAGAACTCTAAACTCTTACATGACATCGATGGACCTAAATCTTCCGAGCCAGCCGACTCCGGAGGCCCACGCTGTGCGATTAAGCGCATTTTTGTCTCAATTCGAGGAAGTTCATTACCAAGAGCAATTGATCCAACGCAAAATCAAAGATCTCCAGAGAGATGCCGCACTCTTGAAATCTGCAAAGGAGAAGCTCCTGTACATGATTGCATACGAGCAAGACCTTGTAATCCAGGAAGAACAACGCCGCCGTGAACTTGTCAGACGTAGACGTCAATTGGACTCGTACATGAGGCAAAGACAGCTGGAGTTTGCTGAACAGACTGCGGAAATGGACGTCTGCCAGGCAATCCTTAGGCAGCTCGGCATGTTGCACCAATACCCGGAGAGCCAAGTCCAGCAGCAATCTATGGAGCAGGCAAAAGGAAAAAACGAGCTGGAAAGATTCCTAGAACTGCTGCAAGGACCTGCTGCAGCAGAATCTGAGCCTCTTCCGGGAAAACGTGGATCTAAAAGATCCGTCGAGGCTCTTCGAGAATCTTCCAGGCCGGTAGAGGCGGCAGAAGTACAGGAGCCAGCTGAGTCGACAGAGCCTGCGTCGGATACCGTTCCTGGAACCAGTATTCCTCTGCCATGGCTCGAGAGTTTTTTGAGCCAGCTGAACCAGGAAGGTTCTGATTCCGAAGCATCGCAGCCTGATGACGCTGATATACTAGGAGACTTTATCCCTGAATATCATTCGCGAAAGTCTATTACGGAACCTCAGAGTGTGCAAATAGCTGAACCTGAGCAGACAGATGAGGAATATGAGAACCTCAACCAAATACCGATTCCATGGCTCCGGCAACTCTTCCAACAGAAGGAGCAGCCAGCATCTAAAGAAGCTGGTTTGGAACCGCGAAATGGTCCTGCTATTTCTGCTGAACCATCTTCTGCAACTACACAGCAGTACTCTGCTGACAGAATCAACTACATTAGTGGTAAAGTCGATCATCAGGTGTCTTTAATTGATGGAGCTAAACCGAAGCAGCTAAAGATTATAAGGGCTGATCTCGAAAGGTTATATTCAGAGCTTGATGCAATTGATATTCCTCACACTGAAGAAACCACGGAAATTAGACAGCTAAAGCATAATGCCACATCCAAAGCGGTAGATGGCGCAAACAAAATCGATGAGCTGCTGGAGTCTTCCGCTGAGAATGGCGGAAACAACTATTCTGCGCCAAAAGCCGAAGAAGAGACTGCTCCTGTACGTCATGTCACATTGGAGGAGGTGGTGGATGATGGCACTTAATGATTTTTCAATGAAGCGTCCAGGCACCTGCTGATGTCCTCAATTTGAAGATCGGATGATCCTGCACTGAAATAAACGTAACTTAATTTGTTGGGTTTGCTTGCGATAAGGCATGCGCTTCCGTGACAGGCTCTTTGTTCGATCTCATCAGGATCAGTTATAAGGATCGCCTGGGGGTTATTGTCAAATATTCCGAAAGTCATAGCCGATGATACATTATCTTTCAGGGCCAGTGGCTTTAAGTTCTCGTAGTCACATAGTATATCTGCGTTATCAATATCAATATGAACACTAGGAACAGTAGCTTGTCTCAATGCTGTCATCATAGCAGCCCAGGCTGCACTAAAAGGATACACTGGCCTCGATAAGATATCAATGAATATATTAACATTGAAATATTTCGTAGGAATAGTGTCTGAGTCCAGTGTTTCTTCGATTAGCAGTGCTTCATCAGTTATAAGTTTATTCTCTCTGATTATGTCATAGAACAGCTGACTCAACGTCATTTCCTCTTCAGAAGGAGGGCCCACTCTTCCGTGGTACGTAACATTAGGAAATACACCTGGCACGTTACTTATTGTCAGCTTAATACCACACATTGCTATACACCCGGACTGATTCACCAGACTCGATCCAAACGTAGTACCAAACTGTTCATCATTGACAATAGTGCTAGTCCTGTCGGCCAGCCCTCTAACCGAATTTCTTTTTCCTTCATCCAGAAGCTTTTTCAAATATACTTCAGGCGCAGCCTCGGCAAAGATCTCTGCTGGCACATACACCTTACCCATAATTAAATTTCTTCCGCTGTGTGGAAGCTAAAGATTTCGTTGGGAGTACGTTTAGATCGAAAAATAGTGGATTTCGGCCGACAAAGCACCTGCGCCAAAATTTTACCTCCAACCCTCTTTACGCTTTTGACATGTCAGTTATCACAGTAGTTGGATCCTTGAATGCCGACTTGGTCACTACTACAGATGTGGTTCCTAGAGGAGGAGAAACTGTGCAGGCCCTCGGGTTTGAAATGCACAAGGGAGGGAAAGGATCCAACCAGGCTTTAGCACTCGCAAGACTTGGGAAACTACCAGTGAGAATGATCGGTTGCGTAGGCGACGATCAATTTGCCGATCCTCTGATAGACAACCTGAAGGAGTCAAACATTGACACATCTATGATCCAGAGAATAAAAGGGGAATCATCTGGTGTTGCTGTGATCATTGTCGAATCATCGGGCGAGAACCGTATCCTAGTGTCAGCCGGCTCAAACGGACATTTACATGCAGAACACATCGACCCTGCGTGGTTTAAGGACTCGGTGGCATTAGTAGTTCAGAACGAAATACCGAAAGACGCAGTTTTCCAAGCAATTACTACCGCCAGTGCCCTCAACGTCCCGGTCGCTTACAACCCTTCTCCAGTATGGGATGTCCCTGACGAGATCCTCTCTAAAGTGACGTACCTGGTCGTAAATGAGGGAGAACTGGCTAGCATAACAAACACTGAGACCGACGAGCACTTGTCTCTCGAATCCTTCTTATCTCTGGCCAAATCTTTACACAACAAAGGTGTCGACACCATCGTCACTACACTTGGATCCAATGGTGCCTACTACTCCACTTCTCACACTCACGGCCATGTCCCAGCACAGAAAGTATCATCTGTGGTAGATACTACTGGCGCTGGAGACACGTTCCTCGGTGGAATTATAGCCATGATATCTACTGGTTCATCTATAGACAAGGCTATTACGTTTGCTACGAAAGCTTCCGCAATTGCTGTCTCTCGTCCGGGTGCGGCATCCAGCATTCCAACTCTCTCTGAAATAAAGTAGACTCTACGCTTTAGTTATGTGTATGATTTTATCCTCTAAGACACCCTGGCATGCTTAATATAACGAGGCAAGTCTCCTAGGATTTCAAGCTTTCTTTTGCCAACAGCCGTAGGGCCTTCGCTGCTACCTCGCACAACTTCTGCATCGTCGTACAGCATCGTCGATCCAGAGAATATACAATGTACCATCATTTTAGGGTGATATTCCAGGTCAGGTAATAATTTTGGCGTAATAAGGAAATACTGTGGAGAATCTTCCATGCAAGCCAGCTCCGCAAATCTCTTGTGCACCAGTCTTTCGTTTCTGGGATCCATTCCCTGATTAATCTCATCCACTAATCTAAAAGGAACATTAGTGATCCCTTGAAGCGCCATTAAGTAATAAATCGTAGAAACAGCTCTTTCGCCACCGCTTTGACGAAGACCTGTCAATGGCTGAAGTGCTTCATTAGGACGAAATTTGACCAGGATGACTATTCTCCACTTAGAAAAATCTGTATCCTGTTCTAGCCGAGTTTCACCAACACAGTTAATTCGTTTCAAGGACTCTGCAAACTGCTCAGATATTCGGTTCACTACTTCAAGCATGCGCGATCCGTAGTCCTCGCGAAGCTCCATAATTTCTGCCATTCCTCTGTCGTCACGCTCCTGCAGTCCAAGGATAATACTTCTGAGCTCTTCCATGCGATCTTCCCTAGCATTAAACTCCTCCATAATATCTGAGATATTCCCTTCCCTCAATCTCAGTTGATTAGATATCTTCTCTATCTCACCGGTAATCTCGTCTTTCGCCATACTTCCAGAATTCAAAATTACTTCTAGCTTTTGTTTGTCATCATCAGCTAAACCTTCGAGGTTCTCAGCCTCTTTCTGTCTCACCTCTTTGGCAGATTCACGCAGAGCACTTATGGAGCTCACAATGCTCTCCAGCTGCTCTGCTATGGCGCTGCGTTTCTCACGCTGATGCAAAATATCTCTATTTATTTCCTGGACTTGCACTTGATCAGATTGAAGCGCCTTTTCTATCTGCTTTACGCCACTTGAAAGCAGGAAAAGGGACTCAATATACTCTGCTATCTGATTCGATTTATCTGCTACTGCTGTAACATTATTCGCACAACTTTCGATCAATTGATTTCGCTCATTTTGAAAATAGCTTTCATCCCTCTTTTCGTAGACTTCCAGACGCTTTAAATTTGCATTTCTTTCAGCCCTCATCCGCTTGAATTCCTTTTCCTTGTTCCTTATAGTTTCACGTTCCTTCCTAACAGAAAGCATTTCAGTATCAGATTGATGCAGCTTAGATTTAACGTTGCTTATATTTTGGTCAATACCTTTCAATTCCGCGAGATAACTATCGCGCTGAGACTTTATTTCTTTATACTGCGACTGCAATTCCTTAATATGTGATTGATCAGCTTTGGAACCGCATTTCGCAATTAGATCTCTGGCAGGAGCTAGTTGAGAGGACTGCAATATCACCTCGTGCCGTCCATAACGAGACAATTGGATTTGCAGCAGAGAAGTGTTCGATACTATACTTTTAAAAACAGGCTTACCATCAATTTTAAAATTTCGGGCCATATCAAGTTGGTGATCTGTCAAGCCAGTAAACGATACAGCAGTCGAACTGAGGCGGCTGTTTTCTGCCAACATAACCTTGACCAGATCTGGAGCTTGAATAAGGTCGATTGCCCAGCAGTCAAAACCATACCGTTTTAAATCCTCATTAGAACATGGCTGTCTTATTTTATTCAAAGATGCATCAAGTGTACACTTCACATTGACATTGAGTTGACGCTCGTCCAGCACAAGTCGTCCAAAGGTGCGATAGTCTTGTTCGGTCTCACAAACAAATGAGGTCATAGTGGAAACATTAACACATGCACTAATTATATCAGCATGCTTTTCATCCCATGATGCTGATATTATTGCGGGAGCCCAAACTCGGTTTTCAAATCGACCCATATTGTCCTTAAGCCATCTTAAGGCATTGGCAGTAGAACTCTCTCCATTTTTTTCAAGTTGGTTCAATTGAGCCATTAATGAACGACTGGGGGAGGATATTTCTGCCTCTAGTGAGCGTAATTTTATTTCAAGAGAACGTATTTTTCTGGAAAGTTCATCCTTCGATTCTTTGAGTTCATCTAGGGCCCTGCTTTCGACAGCTCTTTTCTCTTCAATATCTTTCCTCAGAGCTTGGTTAGCCTCATTTAAACTAGATATATCCTCAAAAGACTTTATAAGGTTGTCGATTTCAACAACTTTTGCCTTAAGTTCTGCCACAATCACCTCATTCTTGGCCTTTTCTTCATTCGAGCTAGATAGTTTAGAGGTTGCTCGCTGTATATTATAGAGAACGTCACCAAAATGCTTAACATTAGAGTGTACCTTGCTAGAATGCACAGAAAATGACTTCTTAGCCTCATTTAGCCTAACCTTTCGCGTTGACAAAGAATCTGACAGCAGCCTGTGTTGTTCTTGCAATTGTGACAAGCCATTTTCGATACTATTAAATTCAGTCTTCTGTACAGAACGTAATGATTTCAGCTCATCCATATTATGCTTCATTTCAAGCAGCTCAAATCTCGCCAAGGCTACAGACCAGAACTTCAGTTGTTTCTTTAGAGATTCATACTCGTTGAAGGCTTCAACTTCGACGCGCTGACGTTCGTGGTCCAGCTCAAGCTGACGTAACAGCACCTTCTGTTCTTCTGTAACAGTTCTAATATTAGAAACTTCGTTGTATAGAGTTATCAGCTTCTCGTGCTTCTGGTAAAGCTCATCAGACACAGACTCTTCTGTCTTCCTGAGAAGTTCTATCGGTGTCATTTGAGCAAAATCAGCAACTCGATCTTGTGGTAAAAACTGACACAAATTGTCTGTTTGAATTCCTAATGAGCCAACTTTCTCTACAATCTCTTTCTTCGTAGAGAGCCGACCATTCAATGCCCACTCACTTTTGGTAGGATGTATTTTACGATGAATGATCACATTTGTCAAATCATGATCACAAATAGTGAGCTCTATAGCTGCTGAGCTACACCCTGTCTTGATGTACTCCTTATCTGCCTTCGCTCTGCCGAGAACTTCGGCACGGCCGCCTAGTCCAAGATGGATCCCACACACAACTGTGCTCTTTCCAGTTCCATTTGGTCCAATGATCATGTTAAAATGAGGTGAGAACTTGAAGGAGGCCGACGAATATGTCACAAAGTCGGTCAATTTGATTTTAATAATGCATCCAGGCCGATAACCAATAGATGCTGCGGACATCCCGAGTATGTATCTGATCCTTCGCGCGACGTCGGCTGGGATGCCTATCACGTATTATACTATGTTTATTTGGGAGATTACGGCAGGATTATATTCGACCTCTATTCTTTTAAAGAACTACTCGGTGAGAAAGCTAGCTAACAGAAAAAAAAAATAATATTAGAGGCACTTACACATTCATGTAAGAAGAGGGGTCAACACCTTCTTCGGGATATTCCGGAATATCTACTTCGAAGCGAGCTTGGATAGACTTAAGGACTTCTTCATCGGCTTCGGAACTTACAAAGGAAATAGCAAGTCCTTTGGTACCAAAGCGTCCTGCACGACCGACGCGATGTAAGTAACTAGCAGAATCAGCGGGCATATCATAATTGATGGCCAAATTAATACGCTCAATATCAATTCCTCGCCCAAAAACATCTGTAGATACGCAAATACGCTTGCTAAACTCCTTAAACTCCTTGTAACGAGCAATGCGCTCTTCCTGAGGGATACCAGAGTGCACGGCAATTGATGGGAAATTGCACTCATTCAAGAGTTTGTTCAGCTCGTTAGCACGAGATGTACTCTTCACAAATATAATGACCTGGTTGAATTCCAATGTGTCAAGTAGATCATTAAGCTTGCGATTTTTCTGCTTTTCGTCTAGCTTGCAGTAATACTGTTGCAGACCATGAAGGGTAAGCTTGGTCTCATCATCCACATATATCTCCAGAGGGTTCTGCATGAATATTTTACAGATCTTCCTAGTTTCTGGGGCCAAAGTGGCCGAAAACATCATAACCTGTTTCTGACGAGGAGTGGCTCTGAAAATATCCTGTATTTCATTTCGCATATCTAACTGTTAGTGGTGTCACAAGGAAAAATCGGACTGACCAAAAGCTTACTTACCTGTTTCCAGAAGCTTATCACATTCATCCAGAACGAATACTTTGAGGTTGTTAAGTTTCAAGTGCTTCTCGCGAATAAGAGCCCACAGGCGTCCTGGAGTAGCGACAACGATCTGCGGACAAGTCTCTTTGTTCTTGAGGAGTTCAATGTCCTTAGCAATAGGAATACCTCCGTAAAATACAGATGTCTTCACATCAGGCATATACTTTGAGAAGCGAGTATATTCATTTTTAATTTGGTAAGCCAATTCACGAGTATGACAGAGGACTACAACCGATACTTCACCCGGAATTGGGTCCAACTGCTGCAAAGTAGATAATACAAATACAGCAGTCTTGCCAAGGCCAGATTTGGCTTGACACAAGACGTCAGTTCCAAGGATAGACTGGGGAATGCAAACCTGTTGAACTAAATTGTCAGTAATAGATTCAAAACAAAAACATATGATCCTATTCCAATTCTGACCAATGCATCAAATATGGAGTTAGAAAAAATCATCGCGTCATACAAGAATAGCCCTCAAACAGAAAAAATAATACAACAAACCAAACCGACAATCGAAACTACGAGGGTATGAGTAAGAATGGGTTTATAAGTAAGATCCCGAGGCGAGGTGCCAAAGCCCATACTACAGAAACACACAACAGTCGATCAAGTATTAATACTCTGAGATCAACAGCAAGAGTTTTGCAGGAAAGTACAAAGGTACCCAATGTACTGAACTCTGCAAAAAAACAGAATTCCGTCTTTCTCTTTTGCGTAAAAACTGAAGAGGTGCACCCAAGGAATTATTTGAAGCAGGTGTTGATTAAGAGAACGTGAGGTAGAGGCGAAAATGACAGGGGCGGATTCGAGGCTCTAGATCAACGTATCGCATTCTCTCTCAAACAAAGTGCAGGCATCGGCAAGCCAACAAAACTGCGGAGTAAATGAAGCCAGTTCTGTCGACTCAGTAGAGGAGCTATACTGGCAAAGCTCTTGTCTGAAGTAGCGAGGTGATTCTATCCACATAATAATGCATCCAATCAATGAGGAGGAAATTTGGACAATGGTACTAACCCTCAGATGGATGTTCAAAACCACAGTCAACAATAGCGCGAAGAAGTTCGGGCTTCAATAGAAAATCACGGAAACCGGTGGAATGAATACCTACGTAAGAACCCTTCTTATCATCGGGCTCGCCTGCGGCGACTTTCGAATCATTGGAGGGAACGGCAACATCTTCGGAGTCGGAATAATCCAAAAGCTCTTCTTCGTGACTTGCAACCATGTTCAATTGATACTTTTAATTGACTAAGCGTCGAATATATAGAACAGGATAGGTTTTACCAGCCTAGTGGCATTTTTGAAAGTGAAAACAGGCCGGGTAACAACAGTTGCTACAGCAACATCAACCTGCAAAATGTTGGGTAGAGCTTGCCCAATCCCGTTATTCCTTACAGGCAAGTTCTGGCTCCAGGATGAGGCTAGCATGAGCAAGAATCGAGACAAATATGCGCGGACTACGTTTCTATACCAGGCAGCGCAACAGTGTTGTGGTCTAGGGCTACAGCCCCTGTCGCAAATGTACAGCTTAGCCATGGACAATGTTTCGAAGAAATCTGTTTTACGGCTTTCTCCGCATATTAAAAGACAGATCTGCAAGAACTGCCGCTCTATGTTACAAGCCGGTGTAACGGCCAGTTACGAGATTGAAAACAAGTCGAAAGCGGAGGAACCTCGCGCGGATATATTCATTATTCGATGTACACAGTGTGGAACAGCGAAAAGATTCCCAATTGGGAAAGATCGCGACTATAGATTGTGGGTAGACCAAACAAAGGCGGCTGGGGTTTAAGCGACCAGTCAGTTGTTATCGTTGTAGAACAGTAGACGCCTCTGTTGCTTCGTCGCCTATTCTTGTGGATGGGTTTCTTGATGACAGGAGATCAAGCAGTTGGTCTCAAAAGGAGGCAGATCATAGTCCTCCGTGACGTATCTCCGACGTAAGACAGTTTAAACCTTTTTTGCCTCGGTCATAGTTTCACGGTACATTATTAGGCATTTTTGGTGTGATTTGTAGCCACTAAAATGACAAACATCGTGATATTTGCGTTTAACCTGTAGACTATTCTGAGAATAGAGCTGAGATGTTAAGAGCCAGTATATCTCTGGCGTTTGAGCAATTGCTGCGGCTCCGCTAGGCAGGTGATGCTTTACAGTTTAGACGGTGAGTTGTAAAAAGGTTTCTTTCGGAAGTGAGTCCCGAAAACCGTTGAATAACTGCAGAGTAATTGATACTATTGTTTAATCATTTTAGGCAAAAGTTGTGCGACTAGACTAGGAAATACTGCGGGAAGCAAGAAGTAGCAGTTGAAATATCATGTTAAACGGCTGATATAGTCCTGCGGCTGATGTGGCTTGTCCAATAATGAGCCCATCGGGCCATGCTCCAAGTCAATATAAGGTTGTCAATCTGAGTTTGGAGTATTAAAGTTATAAGATCTAGAGCGCTAAAAGTATAATATCAATAATCCAAAAACTCTGCGCGCTTAATGGTAACTTTCTCAGCTATCGATCAATGAAACAACGCACTACAGAAAGTGACAGACTTTTAAGGTTGAGCTTCGTTTCTTATTTCAATGAAAGGCCTGGAAAGGCTTTAGAATCCTTCGGCCTTTTCATTTTCAGATATCTAGAAAAGTTTGATTATTTGCTTACCAGAACACATCTGCGTCAGGAGGACAGCAAACCTTTCGTTTCCAATAAAATAACACTCAAGAGCGAGGTCTATGCCAGTTTGCATAGCGCAGAGTGCTTTTGCTTCAGCAAATTATTAAACCGAGAAAAGTGCGCTCCATTAGTTGCCAGTACCCAAGTATCGGGGCTTGAAACGATATCTCCCACAAAGTGTGGCCAGTTAACAAAAATAACCTTAGACGAACTTTAACCGGTGGCTTGTCGATCATTCGAATTGGAATGCTTGTTCGCGTCATAAGTATTTGTCATGGCAAAACTCTGAGTAAATAGAGAAGCTTATTATAACTTGCTTCATGGTGCTGAAGATCGAAAAAAATGACTTCTATTTGGCTTGGCTGCGGATCTTCGCGATCACCCGAAGAGATATATCCCCAATTTAAGCAGGTTCAGCTAAGCTATTCCGTTCTATTGATACGGTTATTGTTATGCAGATTGTGACAATCTTTCAAACGTAATCAGTTATTCAATAAAGAATAGGTTCGAAACAGTAATTCTCGCAGGATTCAGGGTAGCTAACACCAATTGGCGGTTTTCGGAATAATTATCTAATTTGAGGCAAGTATAAAGTTCAAACGAGACGTATTAGGAATATGCCGTATTCTATTTTGGAACACCTTTATCTTAGGCGTATTAATGAGCCTAGCCCAACTATAGCTAAATATAGTTGGGTTTCTTGCGTTTAAAGCTATGGGACGGATGCATACGACGTATAAAACACCTCCTGAGTGATATGACGGGCCCGGCCGAAAATGCGAATGCCTGTCAAGGTTTCAAGTATTGAAGTAATTTACGGTTATATAGTAGGGAGGAGCAATAGATATTAGATATCATTAAAAAAAGACAGTAGTATTAATGCATAATAAAAAGTAAATTGAAACTAGCTAGATGGATTTGTTTATGTCGTAAATAGTAAGAAATTTAAGTATACTTCTAAGATGCCAAAAATAACAATGTATTAAGCAGGGAGCGAACTCTATTAGACATCAAACTCAAAATCCTTAGCTACACCTGATTTTAAGATTGTGCGGTTCTGGCGGTTCAGAACGCGGTGATCATAGGTCAGTTGTTAAGGTTAGCCTTACTTAGCAAATGGATATGGATTATTTTCTGGATTCAAAGCTAAAACAGAGTTCACCAATCGAATTAAGAGGAGCTTTTTTCCGGATATGACCCACTTCGCGCTGCCGTCCACAGTTTATACAGAACAATGATGATATGACAGAAAAGATTTCAGCTACCTAGCGCCAAATACTAGATAAACTCGGCTGAGAATAAATAAAATACCTCAGTAGTATAAATCGAGGAACAAGCATTTAGTCTACGGACTATCTTTGGCACGATTTCTACTGCTGCTTTGGCCACAAGTTTAAAGCCTCGACTGAAATACCGTCACCGAGATAACAAGCTGTAAGTTTTACGATGAGTTTAGGCCATGGAGCGAATTTCCAACAGCACATTTAAGCTGCTCAAGTATCCCATCAGCATTCTACAAACCTAGCTAGAAGAATGAATTGCTATTATTTCCTAGGTAGTACTTGCCGACACTAAATCGATCATTTAGCTCATTAATTAGCACAGGCCAAACTGCCTGTATTAAATGAAATTGGCGGGCGAGCAGGTAAACCAGCTGTGGTGTTATCTTCAAAGTACAAATAGGGCGACAGCCATGCGAGCACTCTTCGATCTAGATTACCGCTGCTTAAAACTTTCCTATTAATCAAACTTTATAACTGTACGTCTTTTAAGCTCTAACTACCTATTGCGTGTCCAGATTTCTCCGCACTTCAGCTCTAATCTGTGACATTCCTGTTGAGAAAGAACCACATTACGGCCACATATGATGTATCTCATATATGAAGAGTTAAATGATGCAATACACTCAATTGTTTTAGATCACTGAAAAGTCTGCTTAGGCTTGTTGTTTATTGCGAACTATGGCTTGCATAAAATCTCGAATGAGCCCGATTAAAGTTATAAAGAGCAAGACTATACATAGCTTACATTTAGTTAGACAACACCAAGTGCTACATTCCACATGATCGCCTTTTGCAATGCTAATAACTTAAGATTCAACGTATAGCCCTAAGCCGTGTCCAGGTAAGGAGCGACTTATAGCAGAAAACTATTCGTCTTATCGTTGCGGAACGCTGAGTCATTTTCCTCACGCACTAATCTTAGAAGATGCTCACGTTCTGAACACGATGTCTTAGCAAAGTAATGCGAAAGGCATATTCGGTATGTAATCGTGAGCGATATATCATTAAGTTTTAGGTAGATACGTATAAACGTACCATGCTATATTAATCATGTCGTAGTTTAATGCCTATTTCAGGTATTATTGATCCTCTGTTGCCTGAAAACGAATAAACGTCATCGCTAAGTTAGAAATGACAGCCAACCTTTTTGGGCCCCTACTCGATATAGTTTCATGCATTAATATTCACCTCGAGAGTTACAAATATTGACGTAGTTTAAATTACAGCATATTATGGCACTGAATAGCGCAATGTTCATCGCCTTAATCAGATTAGATGCTAAAAGAAACTAAGGACGCCTAGCAATATGGAGTGCAAATCCATCCGTTGCGCCGTACGCTTCTATAGACGGTAATTAATCAAGTTGAAAACATAGAAAATATAAAGTTAGGTTATCTAGATTAAGCTTATAGTTTTAAGTTAACGCTATTTTGGCATTAACATTTAGGTTTGACAAGTACTTCTATCTAGGACCGTTTACTTTATTGTCTAGAATATCAAAGCTTTGAGGGGTCTGTAAGCCTCACCCTCATTGGTTTGACTGCTCATTCAGTACTAAAACAAGATTCAGCTGCCCCAATCCTCTTGTCACCTTCATATATATATATATATATTTAGATACACCCAATAATCCTACTTTCTCAATCAGAGGCATTTCTTTTTTGCCTGTTGAAGCCTGTTTACGGCAAGCTTACTCGGCGTAGTATATCATTGCTCATTATCTTCGCATTCAGCTGATTTGTAAAGAGAATTACAACTGCAATATCCTAACAGAGCCCGAGTTTTATCTAAAGAGCCTCGAAAGCTACTTGATCATCCCATCTATCTCTGATTTTCATAATCATTTGTCCCTTTATACCGCAGATCTCTGTTTCATCGAAAAACGGGTCAACTTCTCAGCCATATCAGTGCCGTAGTATCTGGTCGAGTTTCTTGCAGCAAGGTCTATTTCTGACGCAATAATAAATCTGCATTTTCTTTTCTTATCTAGAAGCCCTTTAATTTTTTAGCACCGGCTCTATTTCATCCGAACTGCAGCAGTCGCTACATTTCAACCTGGAGGCGTATCTTTTGCACTAAGCATATTCTCTTGTCGAATAATCATCAGCTTTCAGAACTCAACTTTACTGTAATAAGACCATCGGTTTTATTTATCTTCGGGTTATTACATAGTTGCGTTAATCGATTAAAGATCTACCTCGACATATTCGGCGTTCAGGTACCCCACATTTGTATTCTGAACCGCATTTCATAAGTTTTTCTGAATACTGTACAACCGACCCTTAACATAGCTGGGATAAGCCAGCGTGAAGTATAATATACCTCTTAGACTCCGGTTAACACAGGCTCACTGTTCAGGGCCTTAGCGATCACCTCGACCCGTTGTATGATTTCTACGACAGGAAATCATTTCTGCAACAATTTACTTGAGCAATATAGCTCGAGGTATACACCCACAGACCGTTTTCATATGTCCCGTGAGTTATTTAATAATCCTTCAAGCCCTTCACAACTTTATACAGCGGAAAAGTCGTCGAGCTTGGCTCATTCGTCATTCGTCCCACCGGCTGAAAGCTCACCCAGTCAGGTCTCTATAGGACACACAGCACATAACTTCTCGCAATCTCTAGACCAGCGAACTACTGCACGATTGTCCAGTAGTCTTGGAGCCCCTGGATATATGACTTCCGGTTACTCTAATCCCGGAACTTTGCAAAGCTATACATATACCAAAGGGGGCTCGACACCAATCCACATAAACAGAATGAACGTCTCAAGGGGAATGGATATACCACATTTAGGAACTTACACGCCTGGATCCATGCATTGGGACGGTGACTATTATTATCAGCCTAGTAGTGCGCCAGCTCGCCCATACGTGGCAGACGACGCAACAGCTGCCACAGCCGGGCGCCCTCAGTATACTTATAACACTGTAATAGGCCACTCAACTTCGGGAATGCGTCATGCTGACCCATACAATGATGGTACAAATGCGTATACTACAATGCCGCACGGATACGTCGGTGTAGATCTAGCGCGTCGACAGGAATTCAACTGGCAAGAATTGAATCCTATGGATTCCCCCTACCGTCGGACGGAATCTTCGGGCTATCTTAGAGCAGGAAGTATTGGTGGTCAAGAATATACTTCGGCGGCATACTCACAATCAGGTCGTGTGAAAGGTAAGAGGCATAGAATGACTCCGGAGCAAATAACAAGACTTAATCAAGTTTTTCAGATAACCCAGTTTCCGACTTCTGAAGAACGTTTAGCATTAGCCAATGAGTTAAATATGAAAGCACGCTCAGTCCAGATATGGTTTCAGAATAAACGACAAGGCATTAAAGCTGCACAGAGGCAGTCAGAAAGCTCGTCAAGGGTTTCAGACTATTCAAACTCGCGGCATGTTGCAAGCGTCAGCTCTTCAAATTCAATATTATCAGAGAATGTTGCGAATAAGGACTCTTCGCTGGCTGTTCGTTTGCCATCTGTCACGGCTAGCAGTATGGAGGAGGAACAGACTCCACTTGCTATGAGTGGGAGAACTAGTATAGGGCAGCAAAATCCATAGCGCATTCTCTCAAAGAAAGTAATTTGAATGACAATTCTCCTGAAAATTTTGCATCTGATTCTTCTCTTTTAGTGTGGAAGGGTCCATACAATAACTGGTATGTTTTGGTGCGTTTATCCCGCACTGCCTCGCTGCATCCCATCGGTCACAAGAACAAAAATAAAATTAGAACTACCTTTAAGCCAAATGCTTGCTGTATTTCTATTTAGTTCATGATGGTTCTAAAGGCTGCTGTTGCGGTCATCGTATCGTCTTGGAGGGCCTCCGCCTCAAACAAGAAAAGGACAAGCAGGAATTAAGTTGCAAAGGAGCTTGTTCGTGTATCGGGTCGTCGTAGGCGCAGCTGACTTGTATTCTTGACAGATCAATATATCTGAACTCTTTATTATATCTGAATATCCAGGATGAAAACTAATGTTAAGCTAATATCACAGCATTATTCACGTCAAATCGCCCAAGACTTATGGAGCGCATGAAATACTGACTCCTGCACCCACCCGCTTGACCGCTACCATAACCTCCTACATCGCACGACGCTAGGATTTGCACACGCAGTTGTTGTGAAGTTTTGTGATCTGTAGTTCGCACAATATTGTCACCGAAAGTCACTTACTTTTGTGTAAACTAGAATAGAGCAGCGTAGTAATCCGTTGATGCCTATTTCTAAGGCGCTTAAACACAAAAAAGCATCGATACTTAGACTAGTAATGCTAGGTTATAGATTACACAGTGCGGAACAGCGGTATGCCAAAGCACTGATAATCAATTCTTGACTCAGATTGGGCGAAATTACGATATGGCCGAAATCACAGTAGCCTTCAGAGCGAGTGTCAGAGCTCATCTAAGAACTTTAAATAGAATTACAGCTCCATCTGAACAGCGGTTTATAGTTTTGACAGGGATTCCCGAGTTCTTAAACACAGATATGAATGCTGTAAGCAGATAAAACTACTCAAAATCAACTGGATAAGCACATTGCACTAAATGAGCTTGACGAGAACAGAGCTGCAAAGCCACACAACTAAACAGTTACACATACCAATGTAATTCACCCTCTTAGATTGCTCTTTCTTCTGCGCATTTAAACTTTAGCATTATATCCGATAATGCGGGGTACATATTCTACATCTAACTGGTTATAAAAGCAGATGACTGTCAAGCCGGCCTATTCAATCATAACTATCCTATTTGATTTGAGGTAAAGATGCCCTTATCTATTACCAATAGCGCCGGACTCGGCCTGGCATTGTTATACATGCCTATTTCATTGACAATGCAGAAGTTATCTAACAAGTATGCTCATCTGGACCCCGCCGTAAGGAACACCGTATTGTCTTTCGAATATCTGTTATTCAAAATGAACACCGACCAGCTTATATTCCTGCTAAAAAACCCGCCAATGAAAAAGGTTCTTGAAGGTGTAGCTTCTAAGGCAGAGAATTTTAACAGCTTCAATAAGCCGGTACCAGCCTCTGGCTGCTGCGCACGTTGGATATACGAAGCTCCAGATCGCCAGCCAGGTGATCTTGTTCTAGTATGTCTTCATGGCGGCGGATATGCTCTGGGATATATGCAGGGCCATGCACAGTTTATGATCGCTTTACACAAAGCTCTTGCGAATCCCCGTGTTTCTATGATGGCCTTGGATTATTCGCTTACTGATAAGGTAAAGTATCCTGGTCAACTGAAAGAAACAGCTAACTTATACAACTGGATTCTATCTGAAGGATTAGAAGCTGTGTTTATGGGTGATTCAGCTGGAGGAAATCTCGCCATTGCATTAATGGCCCATGTCAAGAACTGTACAAAAGATATCCCTCGGATTACTGAGAGTAAATCTCCACGTGGTTGTATCTTGATATCTCCTTGGGTATTTTTAGGTACTCGTCAGTCTGGATCCTTTGAGGACTGCGGAGTCACAGATTATCTCTCCATTGGAATTATCGATGAATGGGCCAAACTCTACACAGATGATGATGAACTCCGCCTTTCAAAATATGTTTCAATGGTTAACGCCTCTGCTGAATACCTAAAAGGTTGCTTGCCTAAAGATACTCTGGTACTGTACGGAGAAAGGGAATGTTTGAGAGATGATATTGTCAAGTTTGTGGATCTTGCAAAGATACCTGCCAGCCAAGTTGCTTATGAGCCATACGCTGCTCATGATCAAATGGTTTTCGAGTCTACTGACCTATCTGAAGAAAAGCTCAAAGAGACATTTACTTTCAAGAAGATATTGAACTTTTTGAGGACGCTATAACGAAGCACGAGTCCTACCTGTGTGCTTTACCTTGTAACAGTATTAGTTTTTCTCCAATTGTAGCAATATATGCTTGTTTTCCTTGATTAAGTCTATACATTCATAGTTAAAGAAAATACTTACTTGGCGCTAGCAGCACATAGAGCAGCACCAACACCAGAACCATCTCGCGCTATACCAATAGTTAATTTAGCCTCACACTTCGAGCCAATAATCAAAGCAATGGACTTTCGCATGAGAGCTTCAAAATTAGGGTAATACTCAAACACACTTCCGTCCACTCCAACGTCAACTTCATTAGCATTATCGGGGTCACCAAAAGGGTCAATATGCTTCAATGTGGCTCCAAGCGCTATTCCAGACAAATATGCAGCTCTGCGACCAACGGCAGATACAATCGCATGAATCGCAGCTCGCTCAGAGTATGAAATTTGGGCGCTATAGCCCAAACCAGTAAACACTTCTTGCACTTGAGCCATGTCCGAACTTGCATCAGCTTCGATGTTAGAAAGGACAGACGTGTCAAGGCTCCATGCTGTAGATAAGGTAGATTCAAAATTGGCGGAGCCAGGAGAAGAGAGTACAAGGGAATCTTTGCGTAGATCTACTAAGATGAGTCGCAAAAGCTCGCCGAGAAACATTCCCGAAATTCGCTTTTCAAACATCTGAAATCCAGGATTAGGCGATAGCTGGTCTAACATTTCGTCATACTTAGTGGAGGGTAAGACTTTTAAATAGTTATCAAAGCCTCCCCATTCAGTGTTAACAACCATAAACTTATCTTTGGCGTCTTGAACGGAATAATTGAGCTTGGAAATATTTGAGAGACGATCCAAGTATGCACCATTTGTTCCGGTTCCAAATATAGCACCTACCAAGGAGATATTATGGCCAATAGAGGAGTAGGAGCGAGACATCAAAGTTCCGACTGTATCGTTGACCAATGCCGTGACATGAACAGGTATACCTAGCTTATCAATGGCTGACTGAAGCATCGAAGGAACATCTTTACCTATTGCGTCATCGAGATCGAAACCTTTGGTCCAGCGGATTAGCGTGCCTTGGCTGAGGCTAGTTTGGTCAACAGGGAACGAGAACGTGAGCCCAAGCTTGAACACATGAGTAGTCTGATTGTCTTCTGCGTATTTATCACTGTGGTGGGTTTTCAAGAATTCTTTGATACGATAAGCCATGAAGGAGAAGAGCTCTTCAGAAGAGGAGACCATGAGTTCCCTTGGCACGGGGTACTTTGACTGAATGAGATCAAAAGTAGAGTCACCCTTAAGATCTACTGAGCAGACTCTGAAGTTGGTTCCACCGAGATCAACAGCCAGGTAAGTTCCAGTCTCGGACCCGTTTGGGATTGTGGTCACAAAAGCAGGAATCATGTTCATTGCATGAGGATCGTTATGTGTGCTAAGTCCAAGATCCATCTCTTTCTTAAACTCAGATGCTATTCTGAGAATGTCCGAGTCATTCAAAGAGAAATCTGCCACAATTTGGGCGGCAGCATTATCGAGAGACGAGCTTTGAGGAATTAGCATAGTACATACGCAGAGGAAAATACAGTACTATAAACAGAACAAGGTGACAAAAAACAAGATATACAAAGAGACTCAAGCTACCTTGAGGTCAGGAGACGTAGAATGACTAACGGGCTACGCTGCCGACGACCTATATAGAAAGGATAGTATTTCCCCACAGGGCGGAAGCACCTAGGCTTCCAGACATGCGGCTAATAGAGTTTGCGTATAGCGGTGATCATGTCTGTCCGAGGTTTGGTCTGGACGGGCTTGATCAAAGGTTGCTCTAGGCGCCACATGCACATTTTGGACGATCCGAAGGAAGTTTGTCACACATGCGTGACCCGCCATAGGTTGCGAGTTAACGGAGATCTAGCGAACTGTAGCCGTACCACGAGAACGAGTGAAGCGCGGTGATGGCTCACTTACCTTCAAATTGTGCAGTGTAATATTCAGCTGATAGCACGTGTACGGTGCTTAGCTCAGCTGACAGTAGCGAGATCTCAGCAGAATGCATTACTGAATAAAAGGTCTGACATATATGAGCGAGAATAGTAGGGTTACAATAGGGCGTGCATAGCAACGTTAGGGTTTTCGTGACTGCGCAGGTAGACGCTGGGTTGCTACGCACAGCAGCACCTCAGGGTAGTTTCGATTTCCATCTTAGATCTTTAACACAGAAAGTACATTATCCAATATAAAAGATGGGCCGTGGAATCTCTAGTTCTTCGATCCCTTACTCTCGTCAAAACCCGACTTGGTTCAAGCTCACCCCTGAAGAAGTCAAGGAGCTGATTACCAAGTATGCTCGTAAGGGTATGAGCCCGTCTCAAATCGGTGTGATGCTCCGCGATATGCACGGTGTTGCTCAGGTGAAGGTCGCCACTAATAACAAGATCCTCCGTATTCTGAAGACCAGTGGTCTTGCACCGGATATTCCCGAAGATCTCTATCAACTGATCAAGAAGGCTCTCAATGTCCGCAAGCACCTTGAGCGTAACCGCAAGGACCGCGATGCCAAGTTCAGACTCATTCTCATCGAGTCACGTATCCATCGTCTTGCTCGTTACTACCGCTCTACTGCTGTCTTGCCAGCTAACTGGAAGTACGAATCTGGCACTGCTTCCGCCCTGGTTGCTTAAATGAGCAATCGGAAAACAAGCCAAGAAATGATTATTTTTATGATTGCTTTGCAAAACGCTGCCTATGATCGTATAGTCGTAGAATTAAAAGAAAGACATTGCTATTAGTATAGAATTGAGATACGTAGTATTCTTATTTGCAGTCCATATGCTGTTTCTATTAGTACTTCCGCTGCCAGTAGGCCCTAGCTGCTGTTGGCGATCAGGTACTCGCCCAGAATCTTCAGGGGATTCTCAGGCTGTTCTCGAGCGATTTTCCGCATTCCTTCCAGCAACACCGGAGTCACATTGTCGTTCAGATATCGGCGCACCGGCGCTCCTCCAGCCGCCGGGTTGGGTTTACTCATGTCTACATCTTCTGGGACCGTGCTGCTGGCTGGTTTCTCCTCTGTTGCCTCTTGTACCGCAGTTTCTTGAACCGCGGCGGCCGGCTCGGCGGCTGGCACTGCAGTCACAACTTCTGAACCCTCGACAACAGGTTCTGTTTGTTGGACGTCCTGCATTGGCTCTCCGTTTTGTTTACCGTCTTCCATCTATCGGGTAATTACTGTTTCGAAGGGTAAGGGGTCCAAACTCGACAGCTGGGAAGGAGGATCACCGACGAGCGGGTGCACGATAGACTCAGTTACCCTGATGTGGAGAGCCATAAAAGCCACTCCGGACGATATTCTACTGCAGACTGTTCTTAGGTGCGGCCAGTCATTTCGATGGAAGTTTTTGGACGGTGTCTGGGCGTGTAGTCTCCGAGGGCGGATCGTACTCCTCAAGCAGTCTTCCGAGGCCATACACTACTCCTCAATCCCTCCGCATGACGACACAGACCAGGTGCTCTATTCATATCTTTCGTTAGACATAAAACTGCCTGAATTGTACCAACAATGGCTAGACTGTGATCCCCATCTTGCCAAAGTGGCCAGAAATGGTTTCACAGGAGTTCGAATGCTCCGACAAGACCCCTGGGAAGCTCTTTGCTGCTTCATATGCTCCAGTAACAACAATATCAAGAGGATAACTCAGATGGTCGAGGCATTATGTGCCAACTACGGCAAATACATTGGTACATATGACAACACCAAGTTCTATGACTTCCCCTCACCAGATGCATTGGCAGACCCTGGCGTCGAATCACAGCTTCGACAACTTGGGTTTGGATACCGCGCTAAGTACATACAACGCACAGCTCAAGCGCTTGTGGAGCATCCTGAAGGAGTCAATTACCTCTGGTCTCTCAGAAATGACTACTCCTATAAGGAGGCCAAGGAGGCTCTACTCCTTTTCCAAGGGGTTGGCCCGAAGGTCGCAGACTGTGTATGTCTAATGGGTTTAGACAAACCAGAATCTGTTCCAGTGGATACTCATGTATGGCAAATTGCTCAGAGAGACTATAAGTTCTCCAAAGCTCGAAATGTAAAGTCCCTGACTAAAGAGACTTACGATGCAATTGGTGATTTCTTTAGAGACAAGTGGGGACCATATGCAGGTTGGGCTCACTCGGTTCTATTTGCCGCGGATCTACCAGATCTAGCTTCTGAGATAGTGAAAACGGAACAGGAAGAAGGCCTGGCAGACACTAGCCGGCAAAAACGCCGCATTTCAGCGTCTACAACTTTAGTTACCCGGAAAGGGAGAAAATTGATTCCTACGGAGGCATGAGAGAAGAAAAACACAAACTATATTACATTACAAATGGTCAAAATTAAGACTAGAAGGTATTAATAAAGATGTACAAGGAAAACCATTCAATTATAGCTGATTGTCTTGGTGTTCACCTGAGGTATTTCAGTTCAGTTCTACTTACTTTGGGGGTGGTACCTATTATCAAGTTACAAACAGCCAATTTAATTTCCTCCAAACAGCTTTTTGAGACGTCCAAGGATTCCAGTGGGGGCTGGAGAAGGAGTAGCTGTTCGAACGACAACACGAGTAACTGTGGACACAGGAAGAGGTGACACCGGAGAAGGAGTGACAGTCACGGTCTGGGCAGGATGAGGAAGCGATGGTGAAAGGTCCTGTTTTACGATGGGTTTTGGCTCAATGTTAGCGGTGGGAGCGGCTTGTACAATGGTGGCCTGAGCAGAAGATGATGCGGAAGAGCTGCTACTGCTACTGCTGCTGATAGATTGAGAGCCTCCATTAGAGCTACTGCTCAAACGTTTAATGGCTGACTTGAGACTGCTGCAGTTTAGTCCAATTATAGTGACTGAGTCCGCTGCATCTTGTGGGGTAGGGGCGGCCTGCACACTGACAACGAAGCCAGATAGTAACAGAGCAGCGGTAGAAACCACTAAGCTTTCAAGAGGCAAGCTGCTAACTTGGAGAGCAGAGATCATTGATGTTACTTGACTATTTCAAAGATAGCGCAGACCGTTAATAAGCTATGTTTATATACACTGGGCGCATTTTACTGCCACAGGCCCTGATAAAGCTCCATGGTTTTAGTTTAAAGGGTTTAGTAATTCATGGAATAAGTTCGCCAGAAGGAGTACATTTGTATATCAGGTTAATGTATATGCCTTAACTCGTTATGCATTTTAACTATTTGGCCCTTGCATACTTCCTTATCAACCAATCGACTGTCCTAGTTACCTGAGCCCTTTCAAATTGTGGTTCCTGGTGCTGCATAGTTCAAACTAGCTTGGCGCCGCACAAGGGAGCCTACTGTTTATAGTCTGGATCCAATGCGCAAAGGGTCTATCTTTCAGTGCCCGTGAGCTCTCTGTCGTTTTCCAATTCGGAGTTATTCTGCTGGTGTGAAGACTCTGGAGTTGATGAAGCTCAAATTAGAAGAGGTTCAGATGAATGTATTTAAAGCTCTACAGGTTATTCAGCCCTGTCAAAAGAAGAGACTATTGAATAGTTCATGTGTAGAAGATGCTACATTTTGTATACATACGACTTTGGTCTTTTATATAACGGTGAAAATACTAATAGATAAGCATATTAAGCCATAAAATTTAATATTAAATACAACCGAACTCGGCTAGTCAGAACTGAGACTAAGGAAAAGGAAATTTTACTTGAGGTTCAGACAAACTGCAGGAAGACCTCAACACCAATTTGCTGCTGGCAGAACAGACAAAAAAGTCAACACGTTATCCACAATATTTCACTACTTTAAAATCAACTAAAGTCCCTTTGGGGGTAATTGACAACACCATTCATTATATAGGTCAAGAAAAAGCATTACTAGGCAGAAGTGGAGGCAGTTGGAGCTTGTGAAGTAGTGGTACCCGTAGAGGTAACTGCAGTAGTCGCATCTGAAGGAGCGGCTGGGGAAGAGGTTGTGGGAGAAATTGTAGAGGGTGCGGTAGCTGCTGTGGTAAGAGCTGTGGTAGCTGCTGTGGTGGCATCACTGGTAGCGGCTGTGGTAGCTGCTGTGGTGGCATCACTGGTAGCGGCTGTGGTAGCGGCTGTGGTGGCATCACTGGTAGCGGCTGTGGTAGCGGCTGTGGTGGCATCACTGGTAGCGGCTGTGGTAGCAGCTGTGGTGACATCACTAGTAGCTGAGGAATCAGTGCTCGTGGCTGTAGTCGAAGTATCAGATGTGGCAGTTGCACTCGAAGAAGCAGAAGAACTGCCAGAATTAGCAGCCGGTCCATCAGTGCAGAGAACGTTCACAACACGCACTCGAACAGGATTAGCCTGTAGCAAATCGAGGTTTGCACGGTCGAATGAGTCAGGCAATCCAGCAAGAGCAACTTGTAAGGAGATGATAAGAGTTGCGAGCACAGATAACTGCATTTTTCAAACGTGAATTTAGGGAGCCACCTGCTAGAACAGCACCAGAGCTTATATATATTTAGCTACCTAACGTTGAATAATTTGAGAGGGTTTTATCAACAAAATTCATGATGCAAGGGTGCTATTTCGATAAGCGGTGAAAAGGAGCAGGGCCATAAGTGCTATATCCAGGGTTTTCTTTATGGGCACTCACAACGCGGCGGCTAACCACCGCGCATTTACCACTATGCGAGAGCCTAATATCCTATGATGATAACAATACGGTCATTCTTTTTTTTCTATAACTGAACACTCCACAAACTTAGGAGAGGTGAAGCTGCTTGTCGTTCAGCATGAGAAAATCACCGATTGCTATAAATAGTATGTATAGCCGCTAGGGTACCAACAATGCCCATGAGCTTGAGAGCAATGGGGTGAGGTAAAGCTGACGGATAAGCTTTTCGTAGAGGCATATCCAGGCCAATCGATTCCAGCCTTTAAATTGCTAATGCATGCTGCATGACTTCTCGAAAGGGAAGTTCTACAGATGGCTAGATCAATTAAGGTTTTCTCACAGATCAGGCTCTTCAGCTAGCTCTAGTCCTTTGTGGCCTACTATTTTGAAAGGAAGCTCAGAAACAGGAGCTCTTAGGAACCACAGTATTCCAATTCACGCAAATGGTGCTTACTACGAAGAGGCGAGGATGCAGAGGTCGGTAAGACTGGGGTGAGGAAAGAACTTGGTGTCGTCACATGAACGTGTGAACAGCGGGGAAGAGAGCCATGATTGGATGGTTGCGGGTTTAAGTTTGGGTTTCCGTTTATATAGGAGGGGCAACTTCGCAAGTAACGACGCTTCTTCTTCGTGATTTCCTTCCGTTGAATAGAGCATTATCTCCAACCAATGGCTATTCGAGACTCCGACTTCCCTTCTTCGAAAGTGTTTGACGAAATAGCAGCCGCCCTCAAGAACGACGCATTCAAAAAGACGGCTATCGAGAAAGGCAACGGGATATTTGCTTTTACTTTGGAGAATTCTGCCGGAACTTCCAAGACCTGGTTCCTGGACTTGAAGAGCTCCGGGTCTGTTGGAGTCGGCACTGCTCCTGAAGGATCGACTCCCGACGTTGAATTGAGCATGTCTGACGAAAGCTTTGGCGCCTTGGTGGACGGCACTAAGTCTGCCCAGGAACTTTTTATGTCTGGGCAACTCATTCTCAAGGGCGATATGATGAAAGCTATGAATGCCCAGCCGGTAATCGAGCGTGCCCGCGAGGTAAAGGCTAAATTGTAGATGCTCCATGGCGCTTAGTATAAAGCATACTGTCTTTGTAGAGATCATGTCACCCTTTTGTAGCCAACAACCCACACCCAGTTGGGACTCTCAGGCTCTGCTCACCCACAACAATCCTTTTCTTCTATCCGGTCCGACTAGACGCCCATTTCCTGAATACCGTCATGTCTAAACGCTCCGCCGCCTTCCAAATATGGCAGGGAAAGCCCGAAGAGGATGAAATGGAAGACGATGATTCTCAACAGCAAACCACAGTTAGCTCCGAGGCCCTCAGCAAGCGCAAGATTCTTCAACCGCGAAGGAGACTGGCTGGTGCCTCAGACGAGTCACCAACAACGCCTTCTGCGAATCCCTTTTCATCATTTAAGAAGCCTTTTGCTCCCTCGTCTACACCTCAACAGTCGTCTTCCGCTGACGACCGCGAGTATCAGCAGTTTCTTAAGCTACGCGCGCTTAACGAAAAGTTTACATCTATTGTCTCGGAAACTTTGTCCAACGATCCTTTATCGGACATTTCTAAATTATGTAAAGCCTATTTATCCTTTTACGAGTCAATCGGATTCAAAAGCTCTTCAGAAGGCCCATCTAAGGCGCCAGGCTCCGATATTAAGCCCGCGAAGCCGTTCTCTTTTTCCGCTTCCAATACTCCGCTAAGCGCGTCCACTCCTTTTTCCCTCGGTGCACAGCCTCAAAAAACTGAAGAAACTCCGCTTAAGCCAGCTGCCACAGAGTCTGACAAGCCAGAATCTCCCTTCAAGTTCGGCTCCTTTAGTCAGCCCCAGACCACTGCATCGAAGGATCAACCCGACTCTTCAAGGAATGCCTCAGATACTGTCGATGACCATTCGGTAAAATCAGATCATACATGGAAACCATCGAATGGAATATCTTTTGCTTCCCCAGCTACGTCGACGAACGCCGCTTTTACTCAGCCTCCGGCCACCTCTGAGGCCAAGCCTTTATTCGGCTTCACGCCTAAAAAATCAGCAGAAAGCTCGGACATAAAGAACTCTGAATCTCCAACCCCATTTGCTTTTAAGCCTAATCCTGACGACTCCTCTTCTAACAAAACGACAACCGCTAAAACTGATGTTCCTCCACGCAGCCCGTTCACTTTTGGGTCAAATCCTGAAACCAATGTGTCCGAATCTAAGGCATTGCCAGAGAAAGCTACAGAGGAAAATACACCCTCTGGTTTCAAATTTGGTGCTAGCTCGGACAAACCAGCCACGTCAGGCTTCACTTTTTCTCCGGCTCCTGCAAATGACACTCCAAAACCAGCTTTTTCTTTTGGCTCAAGTTTTGGTAAGCCTGCGACTTCAGGGTTTTCTTTTACTCCTAAAGCCGAAGACTCTGAATATTCTGAGAATTCTGCCAAAGATACTCCATCGAAGCCTTCTGGTTTTTCATTCAACCCGACTACGGAGAATGCTCCAAAACCTTCCGAATTTTCTTTCGGATCTGCTGCAAGCAATTCTGGTGAACAAAAATCCTTATTCTCTTTTGGATCTGTACAGGCTACCGGTGACAAACCTGCCTCTCCATTTAAGTTTGGTTCACTGGAGACCACAAAAGCTACCGTCGAGGCCGGAGCAGCTACTGAAACCGTAGAAAACACGTCCAAGAACTCCACGGAGAATAAAGACAACGAGGATGAGGTTCCAAAGGAACAGCAGATGGAAGATTTGGCATCTGCTCAGGGTCCTGGTGAAGAGAACGAGGTTAATATTTACGAGAAGCGTGCTCGGGTCTTTGAGTTCAAGACAAAAGATGATGGCACAAAATCTTACGAGCCTGTAGGATTGGGCACTTTAAGGGTCCTGAAGCACAACGAAACTCATAAAAGCAGAGTACTACTTCGAGCAGAAGGCAGCGGACGGGTCATCCTGAATGTTCTTTTACGCCCAGAAATTACTTACACTTTTGTACCAAAGAACAACGTTCGTGTTCTGGATTTTACCAGCGATGGAAAGGGAATCACTTATCTTTTGCGCGTAAAGACTGAAGATGATGCCAAGAGTCTCGTTACGATACTCGAAAGTAGCAAAGTTTCTGAATAACTCTTTCGTGTGAGTTGACGTGTGTCGCTTAAGTATTGTTATCTTAACAATGTTATAGGATTGTACCCTAGTCCAATCGCCAGCATGAATAATACATGAATTTATAGAGATATAATTCTGAAACCAGCGAATGCGGTATATTGGAACGAAATACTCTGAATGTTAAGGCTTCATAAGAATTGGTTCAGGTAGTGCACTGCCACTTGATGCCACAGGGTCCTGTTATAATTGACAGTGTGAGGTTTTTATTCCTAAACGAGTTTTACTAAGTTCTAGTCAGGTTGCAGCTTAAATTTTTGGCGAATAAGAAACCTGAAAGAATTGCCAGATCGGCTATTTTTGCTATTCGCGTCTCTATTCCCTGAAATGATAATAGAGCATGTTCTACGCAGATATATATATCTTGTGATTGCTAGTTAGACCAACTATTGAGGAATATAATGTTTATTGAATTCGGTTGTTTGACTGCTCTTTGGTCTCTGTCGCATGCTTTTACAATCAATACCTGTAATCCATTTACAGAGCAGAACTGTCCTCGAACTGTACCGGCGTTTGGCAGATTAGACGAGTTTGTATTTGATAGGCTTAGGGCTGATTCAAATGTCGAGCAGTTAATTAGCCCTCTGAAGATCTCTGATGCCGGAGAGAAATATCTTCATGGCATCCCTGGTAGTGGAGTTCTGATCAATGTTGAGAGCTATACAAGCGCTCCTCACATTATATTGCCTGGATACATCATGTTCGGCCGAGTCACGGTCATGACTGAGGTTAAATCCGGCAACGGAATTATCAGTTCTATAGTCCTTAAGTCGAACGACGGAGACGAAATCGACGTGGAGATAGTGGGCGATTCCGCTAAAGCGTGGCAGTCAAACTTCTATATCAAGGGTAACGTAGAGACATATGATCGAATGGTTCCAATTAATGCACCTACTCTCGAGAACGGCCTTCATAATTTCACCATCGAGTGGCTCCCGGAACGTGTTTCGTGGTTCTACGATGGAGCTGAGGTCCGCAATATCACGAACGATAATGAACTGCGAGTTCCGTCCGCCCCTTGTCGTCTCACCATTGGTGGATGGTCTGTGAACCCCGAAACAAGCAAATGGACCACCGACTGGGCTCATGGGCTGCCAGATTTCACCAAAGGACCATTTGGTCTCACACTGCACTCTATTACTGTTCAGGATTTTTCCACTGGCGAAGCGTATGAATACACCGATAACACTGGACGTTCCATCAAGGCTATTAACGGATCGATATTCGGAAACGACTCTCCAGTCCTTACCATTACGGATAAGCAGCTCTTGACCACTTTGCGCGCCAATTACAGTACTGCAGTTTTACCTCTGACTTCCTCCGGCGTAATCTCGAGCGCCAACACGACATCTGAACCCACACAGGCCCCTTCTGCAACTGGCAGCAATGCCATCATGAAAACCGAGACATCTAGCCATTCCGCCTCCGCAGGAAAGCCTAAAAAGTCATCAGGAAACCGGGATATCCCTTTTTCTCACTTGGTTATTCTAGGAACTTTGCTTTCAATTTTCCTTTAAACCATCGTTTTCACGATCTTCGTTTTCTTACGAGTTATCTTTATAAAATGTATGTCTTAAGCAGTAGCATTTAAAGTTTATTAGTATTGTGGTACTTTCAGTGCGGCGCATTCGAAGATACAACTCTAGATCTACCATGAAGAAAGAAAAACCGGCATTGAAGTCTCGAAACTTGAAAGGGTTTGTGGAATATTTGAACCAGCCGCATATAAGGAAAGTTGTATTCTTGGTGGGCGCTGGAATATCGACTGCTGCCGGAATTCCGGATTTTAGATCTCCAAAGACAGGACTATATCATAATTTAGCTAAGCTGAGTCTTCCATATGCTGAAGCTGTGTTTGACATAGATTATTTCAAGAAAAAACCAGATGCGTTTTATACCCTTGCGAACGAGCTATACCCGGGAAAATACAAGCCAACGCAGTTACACAAGCTGATGTCTCTTGTACAAAAGGAAGGGAAGTTGCTACGGGTGTATACACAGAATATAGATACCCTCGAAAGAATTGCTGGTGTTCCAGAAGAATACATTGTGGAGGCACACGGCTCCTTTGCAGTCAGCCGGTGCATTGAATGCAAAAAGGAGGCGGACAGCTCTATGGTTAGAGATCATGTTCTACAAAAGACGATCCCTCGGTGTCAGAACTGTGACGGGCTTGTGAAACCAGATATTGTATTTTTTGGTGAAAACCTCCCTCGGAGGTTTTTCCAGTTGTACGAGAAAGACATGAAAGACGCGGACGTAGCGATAATAGCAGGCACTTCATTAGCAGTCCATCCGTTTGCTGGCCTTCCCGACATGCTTAGATGTCCTCGGCTACTTATAAACCTGGAGATGGCAGGGTCGATTGGATCGCGCAGCAACGATATAGTTCATCTTGGTCATTGTGATAAAGTGGCTGTGGAAATCGCCAAAATGTTAGAATGGGATCTACCTTCAGACTCAGAACCGGGCTCTGACTCTGAAAATGAGCAAAGCAGTGATCAAGAGAAAGAGTTGACGGTTGCAATTGAGGGTTTAAGGATCAACGGAAGCTCAGTGGAGTCAAAGGAAATTAAAGAAAAGACAAAGCACCAGGAGAAAATATAAACTTGCTACTCCGGACTACGTTCGGCGTTTAGATAACTCAGGTGGTTATGTATCAGAACTCTAAAACCATACCGAATAAATACAAAGTCAAGGAGAGGATGATTAATGAGGCAGTTACTATTTTGACCGGTGATCCATTTTTTGAAGCGTATATTGGCTAGCGAAGATCGAGCTTGCATTTAAGTACTTGGGAGGCCAACGCTCACAGCTGCAGGATTACTGTCATCCCAAATGTCCCCATGAGATGAAGGTTCTCTTATTTCATAGGAAAGACGTCACAACAAACTCAGCAGATTATATCATGATAAGAGGTCGGGCGTTTTTTTTTCACCGCTTTCGACGTGGTACTTATTAAAGTTTTTGTAAGATTCAGCCTAGCTGTGACATTGGGAGGGGGAGCAACCTCTCATTGGAGACAGAAAAGCCGCACAGCTCGTTTAAGTTATCAGGCTTAGGTCAGTCAATATTCTGGAACGGTTAATAAAACCTATCGCCTTAATATGGTTACTTGGTGGCTCTTATCGGCCGAAGTGTATGGATAAAAATTGCTGCATTGGCATTTATCCTGTTGCAGTACGAGAGTTACTGTTGCTTTGCTGAAATTCGGATGGCTCAGCTACTGTGACATAAGTTTACAGTAATGACGGCTTTGAAGAGAACCGTTCGCTTCTAGTCTTAGGAAAATTTGCCCGCGTTGACCGTTTTCCGATCGAGTAGTTTGTTTTATCAATTGTTCTTATAACAGATTATGTGTCTGCATCCCATTACTGACTGTTTCCTGAAGACTGTACTTGACAGCTGAGAGAACTTTCTCGCTCGAACTGAATATACTTTAAATGTCCCTCATCTGTTTTAGAGATCTCTTATCTGAGAGATTTTACCAATATGCCCGAAAGATTGCAGTACCATAATTTCGCAAGATTGATAAGGTATAGTTTGAAATGGATCGACTCTTTTTAAAACTTCCTTAATTAAGTTGTTGGATATGGATGTTTTTGCAACCGTCTTCATGAGAAGCTCTAAAGCCTTGCTTTACCTCACGTGAACCTAAAATCTTTTGATATACCAGAGCCGCTCTCTCGGAAGATAAGCAGGCAAAGCTCAACAATTGACTCCAAACAAGTATATTGGAGATCCTGGGCACAGCTAATTCAACGTCACAGTTGAATGAGCGGGGAATTAACTACAGATGTTTGAAAGCATTTTTATAAGTTTTTCTTAAACAAAAATCGAATAGTACTATGCTTGTATGTAGAAGGAAATTTAGTTCAAGTTTAAAACTTTAGTCTACACCACGCGCAAAAGTTTAATCATTTCTTTGGATAGGTGCGCAGTGTGATTATCTACTTTCGACCTGTGATAAGCAGTACCGGCCCTAGTAAAATGCCATAAAGCTAATTCTGCAAATACTCCGTATAATAAATGTAAATTTTGGGCGGAGAAAAAAAAATATATAGGAGCAGGGGCAATGCAGAATCGTGGTTTTTCCCTCATAATTGCCCAGCTGCTTGAAGGTTTAAGCTTTATTAAACTTTACTCCATATATCTAGCACTTGCAAGCTATTTTAGAGTTCCTAGACAAGCCTTAAGTTTTAGCATTGCGCTACATTCAGTAGTAGCATCACTAGAAGAAATTTCTTATAAATATCTCAGTCTTCATCTCATTCACTTCTTTCATTAAGGACAGTCCGCGATCATACCATTTGTAGTGATCACATAAGTGTCAGTAACCCGCAAGGCTCTTTAGCGTAACTGATACTTTCCAGCACGCAAAATTGGATTCGCCGAACTAAGGTGTTGTTATCTCTTCCCCGCTTTTTTTTTTTAAACATATATTAATTGAAGGATACTTGCTCTAGCACCGGAAATATCTTTTAGTACTCGAGATGAAAGGCAACTCGGGAGAAGAGAAACACCGCGATCCTGTACTGGAAACTAGCCATGAGCATGTCCATGAGCATCTTCATCATGCGCCCGAAGCCCATGCTGACAACATTGTATTTGCTCATGACAATCTGGAGGTTCGACCCACTTCACCGCTTGATGAAGCCTCTGCTAAGAGACACTCATTTGTCGAACAACATACCCACCCTGTAGATGTCGATTCTAAGGATACCGACGGTTCAGACATCGAGAAGGGTACGAATGTAACATCTATCAAGGAGACCTATGCGGCCGATGGAGACACCAAAAAGTGGTCACTGAGAACAATTTTTATCAAATATAGACTATATGTTCATATCTTTGTGTGGGTATTTTTCACCGCCTGGTGGATATCCATTTTGGCCCAGGATAAATGGCGCCATGAATGGCTAGTTCCAACGCTCATATATATCGCTATTTTCATCCGAATGGTGACCTTTCATGTGAAGGCAAGCTTGGTACTATATTATCCCAGAATAATATGGGAATATTACCTGAATAACATTCATGTGAAAATTCCCCATTTCATTCGCCTACCCATCGGCGCGCTCATTGTTATAGCTGTTATTCTGATTGGTACCTTCTGCACACCGGCTACCGCTGATTCCCGTCTTGGAGACCGTGGTATTTCCTTTTTCGGCTGCGTTGTTGCTATCGTTGGACTATTTATTACTTCTCGCAACAGACGTCTGGTGAAGTGGCACACTGTGCTCGTCGGTATGTTGTTGCAATATCTTGTTGCTCTGTTTGTGCTTCGTACAAAGGCTGGATATGACATTTTCAACTTTATCTCTACTATGGCTCGCTATTTGCTTGGGTTTGCCGAAAATGGTTTGGCCTTTGTAACCAGTGAAGCTGTTGCGACTCTGCCTTTGTTCGTTTTTTCAGTACTACCCGCCATCATGTTCTTCATTGCATTCGTCCAAATGTTGTACTATTGGGGATTTGTTCAATGGATAGTTGTCAAGTTTGCATATGCGTTCTTCTGGGCAATGCAAGTTTCTGGAGCCGAAGCTGTCGTAGCTGCAGCTTCTCCATTCATTGGCCAGGGAGAGTCTGCAATTCTTATTCGTCCCTTTATTCCTCATTTGACTCGTGCTGAAATTCACCAAATTATGGCCTCTGGATTTGCAACAATCGCCGGTAGTGTATTAGTAGCCTACATTGGTATGGGAATCAACCCTCAAGCTTTGATTTCCTCCTGTGTTATGTCTATTCCTGCTTCTTTAGCCTGCTCAAAGCTTAGATACCCTGAAACTGAAGAGACATTGACTTCAGGCCGGATTGTTATTCCTGATGATGAAGAAGATGACGCCGTTAGTGCTTTCCATGCGTTTTCCAATGGCGCTTGGACTGGTTTAAAGATTGCCGGAGCTATTCTCGCCAACATGATTTGTATCATCGCCATTGTGGCTTTGATTGACGCGCTCTTGGGATACTTCGGCCACTTCTGGAATATTAACGATCCTCCTTTGAGCTTGACAATGATTCTGGGGTACATATTATACCCAGTAGCATTCTTACTTGGGGCACCTCGTGATGAATTATACCCTATCGCGACATTGCTGGCGACTAAATTCATTCAGAATGAGTTTGTTGCTTATGCAGCTCTCACGAAGATGACGCTTTCGCCACGTGGTAGTCTTATTGCAACGTACGCACTTTGTGGATTTGCTAACCTTGGCTCAGTAGGTAATCAGATTGGTGTGCTTTCTCAGATCGCCCCTGGACGCAGTGGGGATGTTGCTCAAGTAGCCATGTCTGCTTTGATCACTGGATATATTTCTACACTCACCTCTGCCGCTGTGGCTGGAATGACTATGAAAGATGTCAGCCATTTTTCTATCTCTGCTCCTTCTTAAGATGACTCATCTAATAAGGCAAGCCCATCTGACAGCTTAGGTTAGTTTACGTATTAATTTGGTTAAATTTGTTTTGATGTAGCTAATGTACCTCTTAGCCAATCGAGACTCCACCAGAGCAATGTGCCTCAGAGTTATATATCACATAATGCATTAGTTATCACTGTCTTTACCGTAAATGCTATTTATGGTTTCCAATAAGTTTCGGGTTGAAACTTTAACCCCAATAGAAGCTCGAATCGGAGGAGCATTTAACTTACTCGAAAGCCCCTACCTTGTACAGGCCACTCATACTCCCACCCTAGAATCGAGATTTAGCCGCCTTTGACCCGTAGTGGTAATAGAGGTAGTTGGTTTCATGATCGATTTCCTGCTATTATTATGTGGGGCATTAGCAGGCTTCCCTTATGCGGAAGCTGCGCCTCGAGATTACGATACAAGAGTTTATGTGGCTGTTGAAGTGGACAGCGATATCGATCCTCGACTTTCTTTACCAGGCTTATTTACTTCTTCTCAGTTTCCAGATATTCACTATGAAGAGGCACTAGCGATACCCAACCACCATTTGATTTCCTTTGACAAGGGCCTGGTCAAGAGATCCTCGGACGGTGCGCCAGTTTCAGAGAAAGACATACTATCACTACCAGGCATTAGGTTTGCACAATCACAAGAACTGCGTCAGCGTCACAAACGGTTTGCTATAGAAGACTCAGAGTTCGAATACCTGCATGAGGTAATGGACGACCTTAACATAAAGGACCCAGAGTTCGGTAGACAGTGGCATCTAGTGAACACCTTTGATAGGAAATTTGATCTTAATGTCGTAGATGTTTGGAAACAGAACATCACTGGCCAAGGGGTTGTTGTTGCTATGGTGGACGACGGAGTTGACATGAATTCTCCTGACATACAGGATAACTTTTTTCTGAATGGTTCTTATGATTTTAATGACAATGTTAAAGAACCTCTACCTAAACTAGAGGATGACCAACATGGAACACGATGTGCAGGCGAAATAGCTGCAGTGAAGAACAATTTCTGTGGTATTGGAGTTGCTTATGGCGCCAAGGTCGCTGGAATAAGAATTCTTTCTAAACCTATATCTGATGCTGATGAAGCAGCTGCGTTGAATTACGCCATGGACCAGAATGATATATATTCTTGCTCTTGGGGCCCCCGAGATGACGGGAGAACCATGGAAGGCCCTTCAGAACTTATAGTTCGTGCCTTTGAAAATGGAGTAAAAAATGGTCGTGGAGGAAAAGGCTCTATCTACGTCTTTGCTTCCGGTAACGGAGGCTCTCGAGGAGATAATTGTAATTTCGATGGCTATACAAACTCTATATATTCTATAACTATCGGCGCTATCGATCATAAAGGATTGCATCCAACTTATTCAGAAGACTGCTCTGCTTTACTTACAGTGGCATATTCTTCTGGATCTGGTGATTATATCCACACTACCGATCTGAGAGATAAATGCACCGAACGCCATGGTGGAACATCAGCCGCTGCTCCCTTGGCTGCTGGAGTATTTGCACTAGCACTCTCTGCAAGACCCGATTTGACTTGGCGGGATTTGCAATACCTTACTATTGAAGCTGCGGTACCATTAGAGAATGTAGATGGCGAATGGCAACCAACCTCCATTGGCAAAATGTTTTCTCATCGCTACGGGTATGGAAAGCTCGATGCCACTAAAATAGTTGAGGCAGCAAAAAGCTGGACATTGGTAAAGCCTCAGACTAGTATTTCTAAACCAGCTGAGATCGAACCACTCAGTATTCCGTTCGCAACGAATCCGCAGGATGCTTTGAAAACTGTCATAACATTTACGCAGGAGGACATCGACAAAGCTAATTTAAAACGAATAGAGCATATACGAGTTAATGTCGACATTGAGCATGAAGTGCGCGGTGCTGTTGTTGTTTCTATAACTAGCCCTGAAGGAATCATTTCTCATTTGGGACCTGCAAGGCCTCGTGATACCTCTACGCAAGGTATCAAAGACTGGACGTTTATGAGTGTAGCTCACTGGGGGGAGCCAGGTATAGGAAACTGGTCACTCCATGTTAGTTCAGCCCAAGAAATAAAGAACCCTGGACTACTGAAAAGATGGTCTCTGACCTTGTATGGTGAAAGTGATGATCAGAAAACGGAAACTACTATTCAAACTTCAACACAGTCGGTTTTGAATATTGCTACAGCGACATCGATGAGTGCTCCAGAAGTGTCTTCTACAGAGGAATCAAGTCACACATCAGCTGAACATGATTATATATTCTATGGCCTCCCGTTATTTGGTCTGTCGCAGACATCTGCTACATGGCTGTATGGGGCGGTCGTGCTTATTGGAATTTTTATTCTAGGATTGGCCATTTATTTTATTGTTTGCGCAATTCGCAGACGTAGACTACGAAAGAAAATGACAGATGGTTCTTACGATGTGCATGATGCTTATGAGTTCGATCTTTTACCTACCCAGGAAGAAGAATCAGATGCTGAGGAAACTGATAGTTTTGCGATAGTTGATCACCCCGGATCTGAAAGTCTTGCGGACGCGCAACTCACCCGTAGTTCGGATGACTCGCAGAATTTTGTCATCAGTGATACCGATGAGTCGGACAGTGATACTCAACATTAGGCAATGAATGCCTACAATGACTGCTACGATATAGTAAATAGACTATGATGTAAAAATAGGTCATAATATCATTACTGTTGACGCGGATCAACGCGAACTAACGTCTCCTTTTTCTTTCTCGTTTCTCTCTTTCGTACTTGTTCTTCTCAGCACCTTCTTCGGTTTGGATGGAGCGGTGTAATCGACCAAGCTCTTCATGATACTCTGCATCCCTTCTTCGTTTGGCAGAGATTTCTTGCTCAGCGAAAAACTTCTGCTCTTTTCTAACTTCACGAAGGGCCGCTTTCCGCTCTTGTTTCACTTGATATCTTAACTTGCTCAATTCTTGAGCATAAACATCTGAACCTTTATTCTTACGATCAACAGAATAGTTGACGTCAAATTTCGGAGTTATGGCCCGAATTGGAATAGCTCTATGTGTCTGAAGAGCTAGCGGCTTTCTATCTGTCTCAGCTATTCTTGCCAGACGTGTTAAAGTCTCAACATGAGTAAGGTAAGGAGCGGAGGAAGGAATTTGTTCAATGAACTTTTCACAGGCGAACACCCAAGAGTATAATATTTCTGGTTTAGCGGAAAAATCAGCCCAGGTTCTAGCCGAGGTGAGCATAATTTGAGAAATCTTCATGATCAGGCTAGCATAAACTGCAGGAGAATCAGAAAGGTTGAAGAAATCAATTCCAACCTCACAGGGGTCGGTCAGCTTACCATCAAATGGAATCCCCACAACCGATGATTGGGCTAGAAGAGGGTGCACCAAAGGCGTAGTAGCAAGAGAAGAGAGCGCACGTAATATGAATTGTGAAACTTCTGGAATATATCTCTTGGAAATTCGTTGGTACTTTAGCAAAAGTTGGCAAAGGAACAACCCACTAGCTAACTCTGATACATTCTGCAAGGGGCACATACAGAGGTACTGCGTCATGATCAGATTCGCAGGAGTAATTATGACGTGATAATGATCTGAAGTAGGGTATATAGTGCCACAAATAGATAGCAAAATTAAGAAATATGGGCATAGAGTCCAATTAGTTGAGAATTGCCTAATCGAACTTGCAACATCTGTCAGAGCTTTTCTCATATGTATCATTGTATCATCAGGGTACGCCGTGATGATCTTTTTTAGAGTCATTGTGAAGGAGTCAACGAGCTCATTTAGATTATCCAGGCTTTGATCGAGTGATTCCTTCAGAAGCCTGAGAATATGGCTGACGGATAAAATTAGTATATCCTTATTCTGAGCCTTTAAATTAGCGGATTTTGATTTCACAAACTCTCTCAAGATTGAAGGGTACTTAGAAACAGAAGAATTTTTAAATAGTGATTTGAACACATCATAAGACACATCATCCGCTGAAGTCAAAGAATCGTAGGCTGGGATTATATCTTTACTTAGATCATCGTTCAGGATATCTTCCACATCACTCATGTCCATATCTGCACTGGAATGCGACTGGCTGTCCGAATCATCGGTTTGAGATTCTTGATCTGATACATTGACCACGCCAAGGCCAAATTCAGAAGCCTCATTCCCATAGACCTCGTCATCCAATTCATCCGCATTGGGTTCATCGAGGTAATCATCTTGCATTCCATTCATACGAATCATTCTCTGAGCTTCGAGCTCTCTCATTTTATCCTGGTATCTCTTCTCAATTTCTTCAGGAGTTAGAGTGGGCTCGGTCGGAGCTGTTCGACGGTCTGAGGCAAGCTGGCGTAGGATTTCCTCATAGTGGTCTTTGTTATCTGAATCATCTTTGCTGCGACCTATATTGTCGGCCAGAGCACTTCTTATACTGTCAAAGTCATTATCTAATTGATCTATTTCATCTTGATCCAGCTCCTTTTGCTTTTGTCGTTCGTATTTATGCATCTTTGACTTAGCCATGACTTCTTTCATGATCTCTCTATGAGTCTTAGGATGGGCGTCAGAATCATCAGATAATTCATTTTCTGTATCTCCGTTATCTAATTGTTGTTGCTCCGCGAAAGAGAGAGTTTCACCCATATGGGTTAGAAGGGTAGGCTCTTCTTCCTCATCGTCATCGATGTTGAACAGAGCTGCTTTAGAAGGCTTAGCGGAATTCATACGACGCTCATGGGCAAACCTTTCTATCATCTTCTCTTCAGGAGTAAGGTCAACGTTATGTTCTCCAAATCTTCGATCTATAATTCCGCCAATCTTTCCCTTTCTATCCTTAAGCTCTTCGAACTGAGCTTTTCTGATTTCGACCTCTGTTTGTTTGCGTTCAGTAGGTCGTCCCTCTGCTCCCTTCACCATGCGACCACCAATTTCATATTTCTGACGATTCTTCCTTACATCGAATTTGTTGAAATCTGTGCGGATCTCCTGTAGTTGTTCTTCTCTGTCCTCCCGAGGTAACGTAGATGCCCTTTTCTTTCCTCTACCTTTAACATTGGTTTGTCCGATGAACCCAGCCTTCTTGAGTCTGGATTTCAGGGTTTTTAATTGCGAGCCTGCCATTATGCTATACACGCGTATCCTTTTCTGACAAATATCAAGGACCTTTCGATCTCGAGATATTAATCGATATAAGAGTTCAATAAAAATCTTAGTTAGAGTTTCCCTTTTGAGAAATAATTTCTCCCAAGGCACTGCACACTCTGCTACCCTATGTGTGATTAGACTACGCGCTAGTCACTGCGTTGTGGTTCAAATCTTTATGTAACAAGTCTGATACGTTTCTCTCCAGCTAGACAGAGTCTCAACAGTTGACGCGGCAACCGCGTTGATGCGCAAGGCAAATGATACAATGGTTTACGACAGCTTGGTTGTTTTACATTTAGAAAACCTAAATAAGCTTCTGTTAGACACTCCACTCGTTTGTTCTTTAATTATTGCAGGCGTTAACATAATTGGAATGGGCGTCCGTCATAGATATAATTTTAAGTGGATCTCAATATGCATTGGCTTATAGAGAAGAGGGTGCAGCTGCTAGCGCTGTATAGATCGGACTCCGACAGTAAAAAACCCTTGCATTGATCTGGTCTTATCAAATATCTCGTCTGCTGCAAACATCAAAGAAGTTATATGAAGTATACGCCTCTAGCTGTTCTGACCGTGCTGCCTCGGCCCACTGCATTAAACGAACGGCAACTATGCTATATACTCCAAGGTTTTAACTTTTTGTCGGCTGCTGTACGTTCTCAAGGAGGATCTGCCAACTTCTCATTTATTTATGCCGGAAACTCTATTTCCCCACTTTAAGACCAGGATCGCTGAATGGCTACAGCCATGGATGGATGGATATATATAGCCAGGCGATATCTTGGCTTTTGTTAAACGCACAGGTTCAGTATGAATGCCGCATATGATGAGGATTTTAAGATCAACGGATACGAAGATGCCGTTCCCGAGCTGAATTCTTACTACAAAAGGCTCTTGCAATCAGGCAAACCTCTTTTTAGTATTCCAGATCGGTATTTGAAAGAACCTCGTACATTCAAAGTGATATGTATTGGTGCAGGCGCTTCAGGTATTCTATTGGCTTATCAACTGCAATATCACATGCCCGATGTAGAATATGTCGCCTATGAGAAGAATCCAGAGATCGGCGGCACCTGGTTTGAGAACAAGTACCCTGGATGTGCTTGCGATATCCCTACGCACGCCTATCAGTTTTCGTTTGCTCCTGAACCTAACATGTCTAGGTACTATTCGGCTGGTTCCGAATTGAACCAGTACATGAATTCCGTGGCAGAGAAATTCGGCATCAAGAAGTATCTTAAAGTCAATCATACAGTTGAATCATGTGAATGGAATGCCGATGAAGGCAAATGGTACGTAACTATCAATAACAATGGAAATATCTTTACAGATAGTTGTGATCTACTAATTAATGCTTCCGGAGTCCTGAATAAATGGAAGTGGCCTGCGATTCCTGGACGTGAAAACTATGAAGGCACAATAATGCACAGCGCTCACTGGGACCCTGATTTCGACTATCGGAATAGGACTGTGGCAGTTATCGGCGGAGGATCTTCTGGAGTGCAGATTGTACCTGCAATCGAGAAGGATGTTAGGCATATGTATGTGTTTCTTAGATCCCCTGTCTTTATTGCTGGGGCTTTTGGAGCAAAGCATGCTGGCCCGGGCGGATCAAATTTCGAATATACAGAGGAGGAGAAACAATGTTTCCGCGAAAATTCCGATCTGTATAAAGCATATACAAAAGATATACATCAGGAAATTTACAAACGGTTCAAATGGCTGATGATCGACAGCGAGGAGCAACATGAAGCATTTCGACAAGCGAGGAAGGAAATGTGGGAGAAGCTGAAATCGAAACCAGATCTAGCCAGAAAACTGATCCCAGACTTTTCTTTTGGCTGCAGAAGACTAACACCAGGAAACGGTTATTTAGAAGCGTTAGTTAAAGATCATGTGGAACCTACATTCGATCATATTGATCGGTTTACCGCTCAAGGCATACGAACTGTTTCCGGAAAAGAGTACAAAGTAGATGCTATCATGTGCGCTACCGGATTTGACACTACATTTTGCCCGACATTTAAAATTATTGGAAGCAATGGTGTTAATCTTCAGGACAAATGGGACGGTACAGTTTCTGATGGATATTTAGGTGTCGCAGTTGATGGGTTTCCGAATTACTTCACCATGCTAGGACCGAATAGCCCCGTAGGCCACGGTTCTTTGATTCCTATAATGGAACAGGTGTCAAAGTACATTCTAAAGGTTATCCACAGAATAAGAACTTCTGCAGTGAAGAGCTTAGTGCCGAAACGAGAGGCAGTTAATGACTTCAAAGAGTTTGCAGAGGCCTATATGACTCGTACTGCTTGGGCTGGAACATGCTCTAGCTGGTTCAAAGGTGGGTTAAAGGATGGACCAATTCATGCCATGTGGCCAGGAAGCGGGAATAGTTTTATGGAAGTGATCGATGAAGTCAGATGGGAAGATTACGATTACGAGTACTTATTCGAGAACCGGTTTGCCTATTTTGGCACAGGATTTACCAAGCGGGAAATGGAAGGAGGAGATCTTTCGTGGTTTATCAATGAACCGCATAGATTGGTTTTTAATTAATTATGTCAATTCACTATGTTGTTATGTATATCATTAATTGGCTCTTTTGAATGTACTTATTCGTAGATATAGTTCCCCACCAAACCTAAACGGCAACATCTCCATAATTGAACTGGTTTTAGCTGAAACTCACTTGTAACCCCTTTATAAATAATATATGGCTCTTCTGATTTCTGAGAGCTAGTATAATCTTTCTGAATTGTCTCGGACATAGCAGGCTCGTTCTGACACGTCTGCCGACGGTATACCCTCAGAGCAACTGATTTAACTGACCTGGGAAACCGTCTTGGCCAATGAGTTCTGACCTTCCCTCGGCTAGTGTATATATATTGGAGGTTAGTAGAACAATAGAAGAGACCGCAGAAGGAAAGGTTCCAACCCCAGAGATTGAGAAATTCGATAAGTATCTATCGTTACCGCACAAGTACATGGCTATTGGATCTTACTTTCTTAAAGAATACATGTTAAAAAAGGCGGGTTTTGGTAATGAAGAAATAAAATGCGATAGTTGGGGACGGCCATATATAGATAAAGTCCTTGATTTCAACGTTTCACACGATTCAGGCTTGGTGGTAGGAGTTACAGCTCCATTTCATCAATGCACTATTGGAATCGACACTATGGAAATCAAAAAACTTCACTACTGGACCGATGACTGGATGGAGGAGTATACCTTGGTGCTCAGAGAGGAAGAAGTGAACGACATTACTAAAGCGGGAAACAGTATTGATCAATATACAAGATTCTATACTATTTGGACTCTAAAAGAAGCATACTCGAAAGCTGTGGGCCGGGGAATGGGAATCGATTTTAAACAGATCATGTGCTCACCAGGGGACCGGTCGATTTTGATACTAGACCCTAAACTACCGAAGCCTGCCTTTGTGTGGGTACACAGGTATAAAGACCATATAATCTCACTGGTGAGTCTAGCGAAAACGAAACCGAAATTATTTCACATAACTATGCAAGATCTTTAACTTACATTCTAATGAATAACAACTTCTTAGAGCAAGCAACCTTGAAATATCCTACGGTCTATTTATAAGCGAATAAGGAGAAAATGAAGCATAAAGAGTACAATGAGTCGTAAAATGGCAGAGGGGATAAAAGTACCAAGAGAAATAAGAATGTATCGAAAGACTTTATCTGGCAAAGTTGAAGCCACGACGACCTTTCTTCTCTTCTATCGGTGAGGCAGTCAGTTTTCCAGATTCAAGACGGGCTTTGCGTTCTTCTAATTCTTTCCTTTGAGCGTTCAACTCATCGCGCATAGCCTGATGTCTTCTAAATAGCTCTTGCTCTGACATGCGAAGTTTTTCCTCCTTTTCACGTACTTTTGTTTGGAACACAACCCGCATATCTTGTTCCATCTTAGCCAGTTTAGCCTTATGCTGGTTGCGTTCTTCTTCGAGCCTCTGCGCAGGATTAATTTCCCGGAATACAGTAGGATCTTGTCTGTGTCCCAAAGCGGTCAGCTTCTCAGTGCGATAGGTTTCGTAGAGATCCCTATCAGTTTTATCGCGTAGGGCCTCCATGTGTTGGCCAATGAGTAGATCTCGTAGACCAAGGAAGTCACAATGTTGAGGGTTTTCTACCTCGACAATACCCCAGGGATAGGCACGGCCAAGGACTTTCTTACCATCAGTTCTGGTAACTTCCGTAGTAGAACCGACAACTGCAAGAGGATACAGGTCTAATAAGCGTTTAAGCTCTTGGGCAGAATGCTCATCATCTGAGTATAGAGTGGGTTCGAAGACTTGAATGCCATGATAAGAGATATCAGCACGAATTCGTTCTTTGCAGGTTTGCAATTCCTCAGGAGAGAAGAGATCAGATTTAGCAATGACTGGAATAAGGTTAACACGATGATGGATTTGACGCATGGTCTCTATTTCAATGGCTTTCAACGAGTGGCCAGTTGGCTCAATGAAGAAAAGACACGCGTGAATGTTGGTATCAGCTAACTTCACACGGTGAGACTTGGCATCAGCATCCAAGCGGTTATCAAATTGGTGCTCAAGGTAGCTCAGAATAGGACGCCAGGCATCCCGGTTATTAAGAGATTCACCGTAGTTAACAGCGTTGACTACGGTGAGTGACAAATGCACTCCATTTTCTTCGATGTCGGCGGAGACAGAGCGCATCTCAACAGCAGGGTTAGGATCAAAAGCCATATCATGGTCTTCTGTTAACGGGCAGATATCTCTATTGAAAAGAGTATTGATGAGTGTAGACTTTCCCACACCTGGAGGTCCGACGAGCATCACATTAAAGACGAAACCTTCTCGGGCGGTTCTACGGTGCCATTGATTAGGTAGATTAGCAAAGCCAACGTAACCGGTGATCTGACGTTTGATAACGTGTGTGGCAAAAGAGGAAGGCGGAGGAGCTTCCACTGTTTCAGGTTCAACGTTCACAGACAATTGAGTCGCGGTTGCGGACTCATCTGTACCCGAGGAGATAGGAACAGTAGCATGGCCGTTAATTTCAGAGTCTTCGGGAATCACAGACGTTGATTCCAAAACTATCTCTGGAGAGCCTGGTTCTGGGAAAAAGTTAGTATACTGACACCCTAGCAGTGCAAATAGGACGATATTTCATCGGGGCAACTTAGCCAGGGGAACAGCTCCAACGCGAGTGTAGAGAGGGTCAGGCTAAAAGACTACATGATACCACAAATGCAGTAAAATAAACAGCCAATGCTACTAGCCTTTCATGCAACACAGAAAACATTTATAAAGCCTCTTCTACACAGCAGTGTTGGCAATTCTAGGCGAGAGTCGACCGAGTATCACCCCCTAGCTCCAGGGGACCAATGTAAATCAGGTGTCCCCTTCCATATGTGTGTAGAGTGATACTTACCAGACATAATTTATACAGCTAAAAACGCAACAAAGAATCTAGCCCAACGAGAAAGAATTTTAAACACTCTTTAGCTGGGTGATTCACTTTTTTGGGGTATGCAGGGTAAAAAGGTGAAATCAGAGGGTCTGAGAGTGCCGAAGTTGTGCGCGTTCTGGGCAGCTAATAATATCACGGATCCAGACAGAAATACATTTGTTGCCACGACAACACAAAGCCTGAAACTCTAATTCCGGTTCTACGTCTGGAAATACAGGGCGCAGCCTTGTATGAAGAATTATATCGGTATTTTCATGATTAACTTGGTTGCAGCGAATACGTAGTTAGTTCGATGCTACAAATACTGGGAGCTCAAAATTCCCCAGGGTGTTAAGTTCATCCACAAGTCTCCTGTAGGCCTCGGACCGGAGCACGCGCATCTTGCTCAGCACTCGAAGGACAACCTCGCAGGCCTGCACTTGTGTCTTTCGGTCAATAACAGGTATTGTAATCACCTTATATACAACTGCTGGACCATGCACAGGATCAGACAATATCTCCTCCAGGTTTCTAGTGCTTTCTGGATTAAATAAAGCGTTCAGAAACACATGCCTTGCCTCGGGTTCCTTGGCAAACTGCAATGCCTTTAGTATAGCGTTCGGCGCAAACCTGTGACAGCATATTGATACTAACTCAGGTAATGCCTTCTTCACTAGCAGCAAACACCTATTGGGTAATTGACATGTTTCTACATACCAAGTCAACAACAATGAGCCATTTGCATTGATCGATAATGGATACACATACTCAGCAACTGCTGCCGCAGTGGTTATTTCCAATGCTGGCGTAACATGTGAGCTTTCCAAACACGCACGAACTGCTCTAGATCCAAACCTGCTTCGGCAGACCAATAAGAACTGTGATAAGATGGCCTCAAAGATGAAATCGATGTAAGGAGACCCAAATTTCAAACAACCTTGAATAACATAATTGCCATACTGATCGAGAAGTAAAGGAACGGCGAATGGTTTGAGCGCTTTGCAGATATCTCCTATATGCGTTGGATTAGAAACTAGGGCAATTATCTTCTGTGCAGCCCAAGTACCATTCTTATGGATTCCCATATAAGCCAAATGAGGCAGCAAAGATTCCAAAATAGCACCACGTAATTCGTCATCGCCACATTCGTAGAGTTTCTGTACAATCATATTTCCAATATGATCACATGCAAGGAGAGTTAGATCAGAGGAGCATTCCTCATAGACCCGTCTTACCCCTGCTGATGAACTGTCTATATCTAAAGCTTTTCGATATTCCTTAAGTCTGTTTGCATCGAATCGTCTTGGCATACCTGGGGGAATAGACTGCAATATATCAGGCTGATATGTATTTGCGGCTAAAGCAGCATCAATCAGTTCCTCACAGGTCCTGAGAGTGGACTCATGAGCACCTAATTCCCGACATGACAATCTAACAGATTCTGCAACTTCTTGGAATGATGGCGCAGCAATCATATTAAAGTCCGATTCCTGAACAAATCCACTACCGGAGGAAACATATGGTTCTGGGCTCGATACTACTGGCTGGCTGGAGGAGTCGGCAGAATAGCTAGGCTGACCATATCCTGAACCTTTGGACATCACCTTGGCAAAGCCCACCCTTGGAGGGGGGTGCCCTGGGAAAATCTCATAGCCAGACAAAATCACAGAACGAGCCTGTATTGCGGATTCTAGCATCTCGAAGTTAACGAATCCACATGATTTATGAGACAAAACACGGGCGGACTCAATTGCTCCAAAGGGCGAAAATAATGATGCTAGAGTAGACGAGGTAATATTACTGGGCACATTACCTATCCAAAGTGAACTGGTAGCCGTCTGAACCTGGTCATCAGCGACTGGCTCGAAAACACTGAACTCAGGAGCAGTATAAATATTAGGAGCATACACCATGTTATCATCCATGTACCCAGAGCTTGATCCAGAATTCATGTGAGGGGATGGATAGTGAGAATAAGCCTGGGAGCTCCGAGAAGAACCCGGTATTACGTGAGAATTATTCATCGGTTGGCTCGGGTATTCCGGGGTTAAGCTGATTCTTTCCATTGATTGCGAGAAATCATCTACGCCGGAGAATGCCTGAGCATGTTGCAAGTGAATATTATCATGCAATAGAGAAGAATAATCCTGAACGTTATCGGTTTTATTATAGTACTGTCGGTCGATGTCGATATTTCCATTGGAGCTACCTATGTCCTTGCGACGGTAGGAATCACTGTGACTAGGCAGAATACTTCCTGGAGAGTGATGATAAGCCTCAAAAGCAGACATTCCTGTTTGTCGGCCAATCATATCTGTATAGGATCTTGGACGAGTAGGAAAAGTTTTGTCAAGAATAGAGTGAAACGAGGTATCCTTTTTGTTCATATCAAACGATAGCCGAATGGAGTCATCATCTAAATTATGAACAATTTCTGAATGTGATCTCTCTCTACTGTTCAATTGGTGGATGAACGAGTCATTATTGCTCAAAGTATGATTCATCGAAGAGCTGAAGAGAGAAGAGTTAGACGACGGTGATTTGAAGAGGCCTTGTTCGGAGTCTGCGTGAGACAGGTGTTGATATTCAGGCACTGGAGATTTTGAAAAGGCACGCGATTCTCCCGATAAATAAGGAGAATGATGAGAGTCTGTGAGATCTGAATCCAACTGAGAGAGTCTGGAAGTTGCTCGGGGTCTTTGATCACGCTGATCAGACCACGGGTTTGGATGAGGATTGTAAAGCGAAGACCTATTCGGGGAGGAGGACATGGCTCTCATATGGGGATCTTGTGAGCCTAGATGTTCGGCGGAAAATTTGTTGACGTGACCGCCTGGAGAAGAAGAGCCTGAAGTCAGCCTTGAAGAAGACAAGCCTGGAAGATTCTGGGATAATTTTGCCGAAAGCAGAGATTTATTGGATAAATCAGAGGAAAGCACGGGAGGAGAATGAGTTGGAGAAGGAAAGGCGTTGGCAGGGAGGCGGGAGGGCAGGGTTCCTGCTCGGGTTCGGCGGAGGGCAGGGTGTAATGGCAAGTCGGGCTGAATAGCAGAGAACGAATTGAGAGTGAGGGAGGAGGAAGCATGGTCCGAATTTGGAGGTGGTAGTATCTGGGACGAGGAGAGGTATGAATCGTGCTTAGAAGTCAACTTGGACGGGAGCGCCTGAGAGGAGAGAGAATTAGTCCTCCATCTGGAGGGTGATTGCGAGTTTGGAAATAAGGGTCCAGGTGTTGTTGACGGGGGTATAGCAGAGCTAATGATAGGTTAGTATGTACGGGAGAAGGAAGAGCTGGTGAACAGGCAGAGTGCAGATTATGAAGAAAAGTACTTACACTGACGTGGAGTCGGAAAAGTCCGCGGGAGTATGTAGGCTTGGTGACCTGGCAGCCGCAGCAGAACCAGGAAGATGACTTCTAGCAAGGGAATGCACGCTATTTAAGTCTTCATTTTGAGTATGATTTCTGCCTTCAGACATGATTTGATAAAATTACTGTATCAAGAGGTCGGTTTTCATGCGCAATGGAGGAAGAACGCCGCAAAACTCGGCGAAAATGAAGGTGTAGAACAGAGTGGTACTCTAAACACGAGGTTCGACAAGAAAAAAATGAGGCTAATGGGAGTCTCAGGAAATAGGAGATTCTGTAAATCTGATATGGAAGTAGCAAGAATCCTATATTAATGGAATGTCTAGATTAGATATACGTCAATGACCACACGAGGTGCAGGGAACTGGAAGGAGTCTGTTTATCTGATTAGAAAATAAGGAAAGATTCGAGTTTGGAATACTCGGAGTGGTTGCATTCTCAGCCAATAGGAGATCGCCTGTTCTCAATAAGGTTCCTCAGCTATTGCAGCAGATAGGCATTCACGGAAGCTTTGGAAGCAACTCTGAGCAGTCAAGCAGTAGCTATTTAATTGATAGACAAAATCTAAGAAGAGCTACCGGAGAATAGCACAATGCTGAGGTAGCGATACATCCGCGAGCTTGCAGCCCTACGATCGGTTAGGCTTGGTGAACCTTAAAAACCGATTGCTACCTCCCCAGACATTGGATCCGACTGGCATAATATAGAGCTATGTCGGACAGCGAGAGTGAAGAACCCGTAGTAGAGTCGCTTGCTGCCGGCAGGGAGCGGCGATCAACTGCTGGTAATAGGCTACGTAGCTTATTAGATGCTCAGGAGCCATTGGACGAAGATGAAATATTTATGGAGATAGAAGGCGATGAGGATTTCTCCGAAGAGGATGAGACTGAGCCCGAAGAGGAAGATGAGGCCGAGGCAGATGGCAGTGAACAACACGATGGGGGTTCTGGATCGGAAATTGCTGGAGGTGAGGTCGACACTGACGAAAATATTTCTGATTCCGAATCTGATTCCGAGGATAATGAGGCTGGAGACGACGATAGCGGTGAAAAAGAGCTCCAAAGGCGAGAAAAAGAAGCGAAAAAGTTTCAAAGGGAGCAGCAACGGAAGAAACGGAATGAAGCTCCTGTTGTGCAGAAGACTGCATCTAAACCGACCAAGAAGCCATCAAACCCTCGGTTATCTGCTCTACAAACTTTGAACGCGTCTCGCAGATCCTCAGAACGTGCTACCACTATTAAAAACAAGCAAGAGGTGTTAGAAAGATTGAAGATATCTGAGGAGAGGCACAAAGAGAATATGTTGAAAATAGCGAAGCAGAATCGACCAGAGTACAAGGTAATGACACAGGAGGAGCGACTGAACGAAGCTAAAGAAACGGAGAAACTGAACACTCAATATCTAGAGGATTTTTATAAGCAGGAGTTTGAGAGGAAAAAGCGGCAGCGTGATTCGTTTTTGTCTAAACGGAAGAATCTTACTGAATACGTACGATTCCGGTCCTCTATTACCGACATCCCCAAGTCTTCTGTCCCTCTCTCGCCCTATGTCTTGAAGATAATTAACGTTGAAGAAAAGAACGAACTCTCACGGTACAAGCGAAGAAAACTAGAACGTTTGGCTCGAGAAAAAGCTGAAAGAGAGGCTGCTGAAGCCAAGTTGGCTGAGACTGCGGCTCTTTCAAGCGATCCCTCTAATGCAGAGACTCATTCAACGGTACCAACAGAAAGCTTACTGCCCAATGGAGAGCAATCAACTGAAAATGATGAGTCATCTACTGCAGAACAGAGCTCTACTGTCGTTGTTTCTAATGATAAGGTAGAAGAAAAAACCAGCGAGCAGGAACATCCTCAAGATACTACAAGAGTTCCGGTTAGCGATGTGGAAATGACAGATGCTATTACAAAAACTAAAGAAACTGATGACATCCACTCAGATAGGATGGTAAGCGAAGAAATAGACGCGGCAGAGCATGGTTCTCAGATAAGCCGCGACCAAGAAACTTCTACTCCACTCGAGGCTTCAGAAGTGGATCAGCAAAGTTCGTCTATGCGTACGCAAACTATTGTTCAAATTCCATCTGCCGAAGCCCAGCTAGAATTGATTACGATACAGGAGTCGGCAACTCATAAGTCTTGCAGCCCACCTGCTCTGCAGAACGAACCGGAGGAGAAAACTAAGCTGAAACCTTCAGAAAAGACTGAAGAAAAGGCTGAGAGTAAAGAGGAAGAGATTCCGGAAGGTCCAAATACCTCTTTACCTAGCGTTAAACGAGAAGAGAGGGCCGAAGATCAGGGTAAGGCAGATATAACAGAGGCGACGGAACCAGTTAAAGAAGAAACAGTACCTTATCCAGTGACCACCATCTCGTTACAAGAATTCAACAAAGAGCTAGATGATTTTACAGTTAACAAGGTTCTGTTTGGTGCAATGGATGTAATAAACACCGTCTTGCCGGTGAAGCAGAATGCAAAGCGAAAGAAAGATTCTAATACGACAGATCCTATCAACGGACTTCCGGCAAAGTTTCGCGACCCACACACCGAAATTGGATATTCTGGAATTAGCTCTTATCGAAGACTACAGGATCTGCACTCAAAGGAGCTACGCTGGTCGTGGGATATTGCAGAAGGCGGTGCATTTTGGAATTCTCACATGAAACCCGCAAGCCAGGTTCCGGAAAGGTTTCATGCTGTTTACGTTACTAAGTCCGAGGATGACCAGCCGAAATAACTATTGTACATATAAGAGATGGGCTCGAGAGGTACGCAAAGTGACGTAGAACGTCATAGCTCAGCATGTATTGAGTGTATAGAAAGCCTAGATAGGAATGCGTCGCTCATACTCCGAGAATCAATAGCAGACGTAGGAGACAGTAAGTGGGGGAGAGAAAACAGTGCCGCATCTAGAAATATAAATGTTTCAGTGCTTCCATATCACAAGAAGTATATATAGCGTCATACTTCCCAAAAGGGATGCATTCTGCTATAATCTGAGTGTTTCAAAAATGTTATCATAATGCAAGCCTTTTAAAGTATCACACAAACCTGGGGTCGAAACAGTGATAGCCAAGAAGAGCAAATCATAGCACGTGGTTTGTTCTGGATCAGAATCGTGCGGCACTTACTTTGAATAGTGGCAGTTAAAAGCAAACAATGACGCGGCAATAAAGCAGAGCTGGTATGGCATGATGTAAGACTTTGTTAAAGCTGGGACTTACACAGATCACGTAGCAGCGGTTGCGTGCTAAAGAGTTAGTGTGCTCTGTTAATCTCGTCATAAACGCCTAGCAACCACTGTCGTTTAGGATCCTGCCATTATGCGTTACCGAGCTACGCAAGACCCTTGGATTTCCCACGAAGGGATGACGGCAATGCAGGCGGAATGGGATATCAAAAACATAAAATAAATCTGCGCTGTGTGTGATAGCAGCCCGCATAAAACTCCTCGTGACGTATTAGAAGAACCCGTGGGATCTAGAAACTGTTGCCTTGATCACTTATTAGCAATTTTTGAGGCAACTTAAAACAATTAAAGTTCGAGGGTGAATTAGAAACAGAAAGTATAATGACTCAACTCAACCTTGATTAGTCTTCCCATTTGGGCGAATAACGTTCGCTGATAGGCCAATTGCGCAATTTAATCTCCGAAGAGTCACACATCCCAAGCCTGCAAGGTGCAAGAATGAGCACACATTAAATATATATAGCTGCGCCGATCACTCGATTGCTCTCCACTTTCGATTCCTCTTATACTGAGCTCCTAGTGCCTCAGAAAGCAGCACAAGAACACTCGGCTACATCCAGATCACTCATATCTGTTACATCAAGGCTTCACTTACCTACTTGAACTGTATATTTCTGTTGCAGAAGCAAACCAAACACAGGTTCTGGAACAAAAGAAAAACTCTTTCCGCCTTAGTCGCAACACAAATCTCATTATCACTGTGACCGCCCCAGGGCCAATTGACATTGACCCTAACTGCTTAAGACTTAGTTAAACAGTCGAGGCTTTCGAATCTGAGTTTGAGGGTCCAGCGAATTTCACCAAAGAGTTCCCACTATTGTTTCGATTCGCTGTAATCGCTTCCATTTATTGCTGAGGACCATTCAGGTGATCACTGCCGTTATTTATATAAACAGCTACCTTCCGAAAGTTGTCGAATAAATAGTTAAGACGCCAAAGGCACTTCAATCTCAACAGTTTTCTTCTGCGAGCTTCTCAGAATTCCATAAAGTCAGAGAGCTTTGCATTAACTCATCAATTTAAACAGAAACAAACAAGACAAAATTACTTCTCACGAGAAAAGAGAAAAAACTGATTCCATTGGATTGGAAGAAATGTCATTTCTATCCTACTGTATGGTTTGCGACAAGCAAATCGTAGGAATGCATGATATATATTGCTCCGAGCGCTGCCGAAAGATGGACAATAAGCCGAGGGCCATTAATAATCCGGCTCCATTGTTGACTATGGACTTCGGTATTTCGAAGCGCTTGCCAAAGACTGCAGATTATATCACATCTTCTTCCTACTTGCTTGAAGCGGGCGTCTCTAAGTGCACCTGCACTCCTTTCGACAGTGGTTTTCAGACTAAATGCTTTATTCACAGCCAGCCGAATGATTATTATAGGAGGTACTCCGTTGGCGTTTCTCGACAGGGATCCATATATCAACTTTCAACCCGTTCGAGGTCGATCGATTTAGTTATACCGACCAGTGCGGACAATTCTAACTCAGACGATTCATATCCTTCTTCAATATCATCAGACGATGATTACTACGAAGATGAACCGGACTACCCTACTTTTCCTGCACGTGATCCTCAGTTTTTTTCTTCGGCATCTCCGATGACATTAGGCTTGCTGAAGGAAGACACACACCGCACCTGGACGGGGCAGTCGTTGGAACGATATCATTAAGAACAAAACATAACAGTCAGTCAACACTAATCAATAAATGCCTGAACATAATTGAGGACAATTCCGGCACAGCATCCTGCTTTTTCGTTTATTTCGAATAGGTTATACATAGATTTCAAGTGATCTCTAATAGTAAGGTTACGTAACCATGGAAACCACAAGAACCACTGACTATAAAAGCTACCCTTCCGTGCTATTTTTTCTTCATACTTACCTAAGGGTGCCGTTCGAGATCAAGTAGTCGCAACGGCTGAGATCGGGGCTTGCACTGCACGTCGCTCGCTTCCCGAAATCACCAGCTGCCTTCGGGCAGTATGGGCCTTATAATTTTTGATTTCATTCTTTCCCATATCTGCTTGCAGATATTGGGCCATTGACCTTTCTTAGATTCTTGTGGTGCTGGCTACTACATTTGTTTAAGAATATCACTGGCCAGCTTTGTAGAATTACTGATGTCATTTTCTGTATTATAACTCGTAGAACCCTGCTTGGAGGTTCATCTTCCTAATGGTCGATGTTTTCGATAAGCATTATAGGCTGCCAGTAGTTTGTTAATTCGCCCTATAATTTCTAGGGTCATACTAACGCTCTCAGTTTCGAAGTCATATCTCTTCAATTCTCGGGATCGCTGGAAAATAAGTTTGAAATTTTTAGGTAACTTGCGGGATTGCTTGCACACCTTCAATAAGCTGATGTGGTAAGAGCTTGTTTTCTGGTTTTCAAGAGCTGTGCGTCCCTCCGCCGGCATAATATGAATATATTCCCCGTCAATTGCCAGAACACGTTCTTGTCTCAAATTAAACGACATTTGCTGACGTCTCCACACGTTGTACTTCACGTATGTCGACGTAACCTCAAGCTGGTCACCTTCTTTAGCCAATTCGGTAGAACTTGAGGGCGGCCCTCGTGGAACGTAACCCACACTAGTGTCGAATCCGAACTTTCGATCTGTTGTAGTGAACTCCAAAGATAATGGAGCATTTGGATTATCAGTTTGCACTGCGACAATTAGATCACTGGAAAGCCCTTTGGAGCGCAATTCAAGCTCAAAATGCGAGTTCAATGCTCTCACGGTACGTTCTAACGGAGCTATTGTCCTGGTACCTATCACCCTTAACAAATATCTATCAGGATCCAGAGACTTAGTTTTGCAAACAGAGTTGAGAACTTCAGACAAAAAGGTGGATTTAGAAGTAGTGATCTTCAAGCAAGCGCGAGAATCATATATCAAGTCGGGATATATCCTAATCAGAGCTGTGTCGTCACCATGACCATTGTTAGTTTCCGAAAGGCTCGATGCCTGATAGCCATTAGCAGTCGACGGATTATTCGAATTCTGCTGCCCTAAATTACTTGAAACAGCCTTATTTTCAGCAAGTTCTTGAGGTGTAGCCTCTACTAGCGCAAATTCATCAAAGCCAAACGCCTTTATTGGCCTTGTACGATCGAGAGCAGGAAAATCTTCGTCTGGCTCTCCATCCTCTTCGACGATTTTCAGTGACCACGCATCTGGGTCCCGCTCAGATGAAGAAAGTTCTGGTAATTGCTGTTCCTGAATGTACCTTAGCAGAATGAAGCCAATCACATCGGACACTGGAACTTCAGGAACAACACATACCACAAAGTACTTGGAAGGATATTTTCCAGTGGGGCGGTAAATCTTCAGCGACAGCGCTTTAGGATTATTTTTACCAGAAACCGCATTGTACTTCTCTAATGGGTTCACAGAGCGCGATTGGTTTTCTGAGATTAAGTTGCTCAACGTGGAGCTATGTTCGTGCAGAGGTAACAATGCCTTCTTTTGATATTTTGGGCGATAAGATTTCGGTGGACCCCGCGATTGCGATTGCGACGATAGCGCAGAAGACGATCGGGCTGAAGCAGCTGCTGAAGGGCGGGTAGAAGAGGTAGATACCGAGGACCGACGCGAGACAGCATTTCCGAGCCCACTATTACTAGTAGGGCTCGCTAATGATGAATCTATTGGGGAAGGAGATGTCGAGGATTGCCGACTAGAGAGCGTTGATGTCTCAGAAGGTTCGATATTAGGGTGTATAGGTCGAAAGCGCGGTAAAGTAGATGAGAGATCTGATTCAGGTTCTTGAAACTGCACAGACGAGAAGTTTGTATATGAGCTGCCATATAAAGGGTATTCGTAGTTGAAGCGGTCAGTTCTCTCGGCCACTGAGAGAGGAGGTGAATCATCTTTAGAAAATTCCTCAATGCTAAGCTCGTCTTCGATCACGCTTTCATCTTCGAGATCAGACTCGTGGTTATAGGAAGCAGAAAAGTGTTCATTCTGAGCTGTAGAATCATAACTTGTAAAGGTACTAACAGTAGTTTCAGCGCGCTGTAGATCATAATCTCTGACTTTAGCGACTGGAGTTGAGCTTGCTACTACGGAATCGTCTGACTGGTCAGCAGAATTTACTGACGCTGGAGTAGTATGCAAGTTTCTACCTTCATCTGATTCTTCTTGTATTATGTCTGATAGAAAAGAAGGCTGAGCAGCAGCCGGAAGAGTAGAAGCCCGCTTCCGTATATTACTGAACTGAGGTTCATCGGGACCCAAACTAAGCGGTTTGGGGATAGAAGCTGAAGGGACAATCTCTGGAAATGCAGAAGAATCCGAGGATTGTGGTTCTTGGAACACTACCGGAATAGGCGGAGATATGGAGGGTTGCGACTGCCCCCATTGATGATCCGCCGGCTCAAGAGCTGCAAGCACTTTAGCCTGTGTATCAGATTCAATAGCATGGTTAATGACTGTGCTGGCACCTTGGTCATGCGGAAACTCCCAAAGATACCTGCCTCGCAATGTCGCTATAACATATTGCTGGTCTTGATACAGCGACATGGCGGAGACGTGTCGGAGGATGCGGCTACTGCACTTCGAGGCAGGGTCTAAGATTGCATAGGAACATAACCCCAGTGGGGTAGTGCCATAAGTACTGGCGCTCTACTTGCGCCGCATTGTTCCTAAAGTCATTTAATGCAAAGCATGCAATGATTCAGCTAAGCTGACAATTTATTAAATAATTATCAGCCGTATCACTAATACAATGCCGCTACATTGTGTTCAGATTCTAGAACTTTATTGCAAATTAGGTTTTAATCGAAACTTGAGCGAACACTCGTCTTTAGCATTTGTGTATGTGGAGACGAATCCTCAATTGGGCAGAACTCCGAGGTCGGCAGCGCTCGTTTTCGCAGATCTCGCTACATGACTTATTGTCACACCCACTCCAAGGAGCTCTAGAGCATTCGGTGTACAGCATCGCGCAGTATGACAATAAGGAGTCGATAGATTGGACAAATGAGTATGCTAAGGATAGAAAGCGCCATATAGAGCTATCCGAGGACATGTCATTTCATGGGAGGATTAGATCATTACTTGACCAAGCAGCAGTTTTGATTGTGATTGTTTTTGCAGGGTTGGCAACTGGCTTTGTCGAAGGAACAATCGACATTACGGTAAACTGGCTTGGGGATATCAAGACTGGCTCCTGCAAATCTGGTTTCTATTTAGCTAAGGTGTATTGTTGTTGGCATGAGAATTCCGAAACGTGCTCTAATTGGATCAGTTGGAATCAACTACTCGGAGCTAATGCAGCCTTTCCTGCTTATGTGGTCGATTACATCTTTTACATTCTATTCACTATCTTATTCTCTATCATGTCTGCTTTCTTAGTGGACTTTTATGCTCCTTCTGCAAGAGGAAGCGGCATTAGTGAAGTTAAAAGTATAGTCAGCGGCTATATAATACCAAACTTCATCACTTTCTCCACATTTGTGACCAAATGGATAGGTCTAATATTAGCTGTATCATCTGGTCTTTGGGTCGGTAAAGAAGGCCCTCTGGTTCATATTTCTTGCTGTGTAGCAACAATAGTAATGGACGCTATGCCATATTTTTATTCCAGTGAAATCAGGCGCAGAGATGTTTTGATTGCAGCTTCAGCTGCCGGGATATCGGCGGCGTTTGCTGCGCCCATCGGCGGAGTTCTTTTCAGCCTTGAGCAGATTGCATATTACGCTCCAGAAACCGCTCTCTGGAACAGTTTCGTGGCAGCCATGGTTGCATCGTTATCACTACAGGCCATGAATTCATACAGGAGTGGGAAACTGGTGCTATTTCAAGTATCGTTCAAAGACACAACATGGCACGGATTTGAAATTGGCCCTTTCATACTTCTAGGTATCCTAGGAGGTATTTTTGGAACTTTTTTCATCAAGTATAATATCAGAGTCAACTTATGGAGACGAACAACAAGTATAGCACAGCGACCCATCTATGAAATCACTATATTGAGCTTGGTTAATGCCATGATAAGCTATCCGGTGACCTTTCTCCGAATGGAAAATTTCGTTCTACTGTCACAGCTGTTTAAAGACTGCACTTCTTCAGACATATCTACATTATGTACAACTGCCAATCAGATTACTACAATTGCGCTTCTCGCTCTTACCATAGCGATCGCATTTTGGCTTTCAGTATACAGTTTCGGTGCCGGAATACCTGCCGGAGTTATCCTGCCTTCAATGACTATTGGTGCAGGTATCGGCAGATTGGTCGGTATGGTTATGTCCATTTGGCAAAAGAGGTTCCCTGGCTTCTTTATTTTCTCTACTTGCCCACCCGACGGTGATTGTATCAATCCAGCTGTGTATGCACTAGTTGGCGCATCAGCCGCTCTTACCGGAATTACTCGAATGACGGTATGCATTATCGTCATTATGTTTGAGCTCACAGGTGCTTTGACATTCGTATTACCAATTATGATTGGCGTCATGGTTGCAAAATGGGTTGCAGACTCTTTTGACAAGAGAAGCATCTACGATCAGTATATCACAATTCTAGGATATCATGTTCTATCAAACAGAGGAGATACCGTACCAGATAGACTGGCAGAAGATATAATGGTAGACTATGATGATCTGGTCAAGCTACCTAACGAGGGAAGCACCCTTGGAAGCCTAAGAGAACTGTTGGAGGTTTATTCATTTTCAGGGTTCCCCGTGGTGAATAGCTTCAAGGATAAAGTGTTTGAGGGCTACATAAATCGGAAGATGATTTCAAAGATATTGTATGATGCAGACAGGTTGGAAATGACCAATCAGACGCCATGCAGCTTTTCACAACAAGTGGAAGATAATAATGGAGTATTTAAAGCATACAGGTATCTCGATCCAAGTCCCTTGACATTTGAGCCCTCGACCCATTTAAGTGTTATAGAGGAATTAACACGATCAATGGGCCTTAAATATATCCTTGTTGTGAGTAAATCAGAGCTAGTTGGACTTATTAGTAGACGTGATTTGTGGTCATTTGTGGATGAGTACCAAAGCGATGATGAAGACGAAACTATGTCAGTCAGACAACATCGAGAAGCAAGAAGACTTCTTTCGACTAGCGGCGAAAGTGGAATGAGCCGCATTACCGACTGAGTCATGAACGAATGGATATTCACATTGCATATTTTCGTTTCGAGGTTTTGCGAGAGATCTTAGAATCTTCGAATGTTTTTTGCAGGGCTTCTCGCTGAGACGTAGCAGACAACAGAAGCGATGACAACTGGTGTTTCCCGCCTCCGATTGGTTGTACAACACGAGATTGGTGGAATTCACCCCGGCCCATATTAGTCTGGTTTTCTCTAATTATGTCATTAACATTGAATGACGGTATTGCATCAAACTTGGCCTCTTCTGGTACAAACTTTGGGGAGTCTCTTCCCTGTGTGATTATAGGCCTCACGACGGCAGTCTCAGCTAAGAGTTCTGTGCGCGACTCTTCATCTTTGGAGGAGTTTGATGTAAACAGTGATGCAACTACAGACGATTGATTTTCTTTACTGATATTGGTCTCGGCTTGCATCTCTTCTAAAAGTATGGATGGATCTGGGAGATTCAAGAGAGCTCGATGCTTGTTCTTTTTATTCTTTGCAATAGAAGATTCCGGCAGCGATTTAAATAGCGATGACTCTATTTTACTCCCAACATGTTTCGTCTTTGTAGGCTTGAGCTCGTGATCTGATTCATCAGAGCTATAATCTACTAGTCCCATTGGTGTTCTCACATTCTAGGTTCGACAGACTGCTGGAATATGTATCATCTGGTGCATACCTCTCCAACCACGAACACTGGCTGTTTTTTTTTTCAATGAGCTCTTAGCAGTAAACGTAAAAACACGCCTACTTAAATATCTGAGAGCAAATATGTTAAATACTGCAGCCGATGTAAAGAATAGGATTCTCGAAGCACATCGGGTTAGGGCTTTAAATTTTATACTGTCGGCCTCGATTCTACTTCTGCCGCTCCGCTTAGCTTATACCTTCTGCCATGTCATTGACTAGTGACTTGAAGAACTTAGGCCTTTCAGACGGGAATGACGAGGAGACACTGAAATTAAAGAAGGCACTTTCTTTAAGAAAACATGAGAAATCGGTTGTTCCCCGAGAGTTAGTACTAACACTTATTCGACATGGCTTGTTTGCCAAAGCTGCAAAAGTCATCGGGTTCGGAGAAAGGAATAGCTATGCCCTGGATAACTATCCTTTAGAAGTTGCATATATTGCTTATAAGGTACGTGATGCAAGATTATTCTTCCGTGCCGCGGAACAATGTGATAACTATGCTGTGAAACATTTATCGGCTCAATCGTATTTCTTCTCGGAGGATTTTTACAAGTGTTGCATCATATACAGAGAGATGCTAGACGATGACTCGCTAGATGAACAGGACAAACAGGACATTTTTGTGAATTACGCAGCAGCGAAAGCTATGATGGGTGAACAGGTTGATACATCAGGTATGGAACTTTCATATGATATGCTTTACAATCTATCCTTTGCATATTTGCAGAACAGGAATTATGAAAAATGCATAGAAATGCTTGATGAAGCTGTTAGCCAATGTAAAATGATATCTGATTACTCGGAGGAACAAATGGCAGCGGAGTTGAATCCTATACTCATCCAGCTCGCATATCTTTACTTTTTGTCTGGAGATAAGGAACAAGCTACTACTGTTCTCGATTCAATTAGCAATTTCACAGATGCAATATCCTTACTTTCTGCTAACACCCTCAGACTGGCTATCTCCCCCTCTGAAAACCCGTTTAAGGCGCTTGATATGCTTGACATCGATCCATCCTCAATGGTTCTGTCTACTCACAATACTCAGTTATCCCGCAATAAAGCCCTTCTTCTTGCTAGGTGCGGACAATGGTCACCGTTACACCGCTTAACTCTTAACAGACAGGCAGGACCCGATGAGTTATTGTACCCATGGCTGATACGATTATTAGGCACTTATGACCAATCTTCTGAAGAAGATTTACTACACTTCTTGAAGAACTTGAGATCACATTCAGATGGCGTATGGCCTCTAGATATTATTCAGCTGGCAATTGCGCAGATATACATCTCTAAAGAAGACTGGGATACCGCCTGGTATTGTTTAGTGCACGAGAAGAATTTTTCGAGTAGCCATCCTGCTGTTTTTGAATTGGTTCTGCAACTTCGAGAAAAATGTTCTAAAAATGCACTACCTAGCACACCGACAAAAGGACACTGGTTTGGAAAAGACGAAGAAATACTATACTCATACCTATCAAGGTGTGAGGATGACCGTGAAATCGCTACATTTTTGAAGAGATTTAACCATCTTGGAAATTATAAGGAACGCGGAAACCCCTTAAACTTGGTATTAGCTATGATTTGTGGTGACTATGATGCAGCAGAAAAATTAGCTATGAGCCTTCCTCCAAAGGAGGAACTTACGAAAGGCATTGATGTTAATAGTCTTATTTCTTCTGGATTGATAGTGAAGGAGGACATATCTACACATGTTCCAGAAAACGTGCATCGTATTTCCGAAGCTAACAAAGCTGAGACTAGGATCAAAGGAAAGCTCCCCAAAAACTTTGACCCTAATCGAGCTCCTGATGCTGAGCGGTGGGTTCCTTTACGGGATCGAAGCTATTATAATCCCAAGCGTAAAGAGAGAAAGAAAGCTATGAGCTCAACTCAAGGAGCAGGCAAAGTTTCAGAAGATCTGGCAGTTGCAGCTACGTCTAAACCCAAGGCAGCAAATGCATCTGTCAACAAAAAGAAAAAGAAAGGGAAGCGTTGAACTTAAGAGGCCACAAACAGCGTGTCTTCGGATCTTAGATATTCACCTATATCAGCCTGTCTCAATGCTACTATCGTGGTAGGATCTAAAGTTCGTACTTCGGATGTAGCTCTTGCAGTAAGTCCAAACCCGAGAGGAGTGTCGTTCATAGAATAAATTACCACTCCAGTATGTTCGGGAATATCATCGCTCATTTTACCAATGTGTGCCTTCACTATATGATTTCCGTACAAGAAAGGCATTTCTCCATTTGATTTCACCCACAATTTGTACTTTGCATACTTTGCTATTAAATTCAAGGCAGTGATATGTAGTACAAACTTGCCGTGATTTGTAAACTTCCCTAAACATGTTCCTACCGATAATAAATTCTTTCTCGAAAAATTCGTTGAAAGTCTTTCCAGTTTCCTTCGAGCATAGAATACTCGATTTTTCTGAACTAAGAAGCTGTGTGGGTCATCTGGATTATCTACCAATGTAGAAATATTTCGGCCAACGTATACGGCCAGTTTTTCGAATACTGTCTTTGCTTCTTCCTCTGTCAGCGATCGCATGGTATATAGAGGTTGAATTAAAGAACGATCGAAGAGGTAAAATACCTTTCGAAAAAAAAGTCCCAATGCAAACTTTAATCTGGCTCAATGATATGTACACTTTGCTTAATATTCAGCTCAAATCTAGAATGTGTATTATATTATATGCATGTACTTCTTTATTTAGTCATAACGCCTGCTTCATGAACCATAAGAAGAAAAACCAAACTATCTTACAAACAAGCTTCATGACGGCAGTATATAGGAGTCACGAACAAGATAGTCCAAGAGAAAGCATCATTGTGAACTATTAAAGCATACCTATGATTCAGTAGTCTGAACAGGCGATGCTAAGGGCGTTGGAAAAGTAGGCTTAGTATCTCTCACATCAAGAGAATTTTTGGGGAGCGAGTCTTGATTAAAAGTCGATCCTGTTGCTCCATTGGCTTCTTTCGGTTGTGCTAGCCGACTTGAATGATCAGCCTCCTTATCATTTCTGGTTATCTCATCAAAGTTAATAGATGTGTGTGCTTCTGGCTTCTTCTCAGTCTGCGTAGAGACCACATTGGTAGTATTGATCTCCATGTGTCCAACGTCAGGTGGACTTCTCGATGATGGGGCCTGATAAAAACAGAACGAATCGATCAAGTCTTTATATGCAGTAGAACTCATGTCTGGTAACCCGCCACTGTTGAATTGCTTAAAGTTAGAGACTTTATCAGATATATCGAACGCAGATTTATCAATCTTCCGGCTTGCTCGGCCATTGCTTATTGGTGCATTATAGTCAACCTGCGAGGAAGGAGTAGCGACTTTGGATGCGCTTGCAGTAGTTCGAGAGCCACCTTTGTCGGAATACTTAGCATTCATTGTCTGCATAATGCTCGTACCAAAAGAGTATCGAGAATTTAAAGTATCACGTCTTCTCGAGGACGAAATATCTGTACGACTAGATGAGATCCCAGACTTCTTGCTATTAGACGTCCGCGAAGTAGGTAGAGGTGTAGTCTCGGAAGAAGAAACAACTTCTCCGTCCTGATCATAGAGTTTACCAGAATTATCTGTATGCAGAATATTCTTGAAACTACCCACACGTTTTCCTGGAACACTAACAATTGATAAGTCAGTGTCAGACTCATCTCCGGTAGCTATTGAAGCACTGTCGCTGCCACTGGCATCATCATCAACAGTAGATTTGGAAGCAGATGTTCTGAAATCCACTTCGTAATTAAGATGGAAATTATTATCCCAATAGTCCGTACCATCGGTAGTATAACGGATGCAAAAAAACAGAGATTTTGAAGTAAGCTGCTTGATACCATCCAACGCGATGATGAAGGTAAATCGGTCAAAGTCACCCTGAAAAGATCGATCTCTAACGTCAGAATTGTAGTGAGCAAACACCTCGGATATAGTTTTCCAATAATCGAAAGTAAACTTAGCAACCACAGTTTTCGAAAATGCAATATTCTTCACTGCCACATGACCTATCAGAGATTTCCTATCCTTCGATAAAAACACTTTTTCCATAAATACATTTGACGTGGACTGGACTTCCTTCTGTTGAACCTCAGATGGCCAGTTGGGCGTAGATATCGTAAACCGAGCTAAGCTATTTCGGCGGCGGCGAGGCTTGTAAGCAGAGTTTCGAGAGCGTTTGAAAGAACTACTTACACGGCGAAATCGGTCAAAGCTCGGAACTACAAAATCATAATCGTCATCATCGTCGTCATCGTCCTCGTCCTCGTCTTCACCACGAGTTGAATCTTGAACATTCCAGAGTTCTGCCTCATCTTTCTCTTGTACTGGAGAGGAATCTGCTGACACCGCATTTGGCTTCTCGGAATTTAAGAAATGTCTGACGTGAACTAAAGTCGAGTCAAAATGCACATTTTTTGGGAAGGTAGGAGTAGAAGGGACGGAAACAGGACGACTATGGCTTTTTAGAGACGGGCGTACCAATTCGCCCGATTTCTTGCGGATAATGTGAGGAGCTGATTCTGTCCTATGCAGAGGGTATCCCGCCATACTATCTTCATCTAGGTCCTGAGCTGATTGTGAGCGAGTCAGGGTAGCATGAGAAGAGGTATCATAGAGTGTCTCGTTATCTGAAGTATCGGCTTGAGAATCAGTAATTCTTACTGGCGAAGATACGCGACCTTCCGATTCGCCGGTAGAGTGTATCAATTCATAATTTCCTTGAAAAGATGTTTTTCTTGAGTGCTCTGGAGAGCCGGCCTTCATTGTAGTCATATGTGGCATAGATTTTATGATATCGTGAAGCTTCTTCAGACCGGCCGCATCAGGGCTCAAGCTTGCATCAAGGGGAAGGGGATGGTCAATTTCAACAGAATTCAATGAAGAACTACTAGAAAGAGATGATTGAGAATTATCCGAAACACTGTCACTTGGAAATAAAGGAGATAGAGGTGGCTGCTCCGCAGAGTCATGAAGGGAAAGTTCACCTAATTCTGCTGTCAGGGAAGTAGATGTAGGATCCTGAGGTAAGCTAATATTCGGTAGATCAGATGAGGGTATAATTTCAGAGGTAACAGGACGAGAGGATGAGAGGGCATCTTTGATATCAGCCACAGAAAAGCTATTACCGTGAATTGGGTTATCGGAAGATCGGCGATGCCGCCTGGAATGAAAAGGGTGAACAAGGGATGTATCTGCATGAGGCGAAGGAGAAGTTGACGAGTATGACATTGGAAATGCAAAGGTATACGTAGGAGACAAGGAAGGAGGCAAACCGCTAGGAAAGTGATCAGTATTCTGAGCAATAGAGAGAGAAGTAGGAGCTGGCTTATCTGCGGATGATAGCACTAGAGGTGTCGGAGAAGTATGCGAAACCCCGGGTGAAGATGAGGAAGCTCTAGGATCAGAACTCACAGATGGTGAATCCGCTTCAACTTGAGCAGTAGAAGCCTCCGTTGGGGTATAAAAATTCGCTTGGCTACCGTGCTGTAGAGAACTAGGGGAGTCAAATAAAGAGGAGATCAATGCAGCATTGTGCGATACCCCCAACCCTGATGACATTTTAAGGTTTGCTTGAACAGCAGGATTAGATAAGCTGTCGAAGTGAGGTGCGAACACGGCCTCATCAAAGGACTCAAACGAATGATGATCAACTACATGAGAGCCTGGACTAGAGTCAGAACTACTTCGTTCAAAAGTAGGTGAGGTTTCTCTTGAAGAAGGCTTGCCGGGAGATGCTAAGTTCAAGTTTCCACCGGTAAAGTTTTGGTTTAGACTTCGAGACTCTAAGAACTCAGCTGATTCAGGTGCCTTGGCCAATAGAAGAGTATTATCTATGAAGTTAGTTTTCGAAGCTGTAGAGCAAATAGGCCATCGAACCGTCTGGTGTTCTGGAGCCGTTAAGTGTATGATGTAAAGCATGCTTGGCACTTGTACTGACGGCTGGAGAAGATATGATGTTGGTTTTGGGGTATATTTCAGGGAATAGTACCCTTCGACCATTTCGCTGCAGCTCTAATGCGGAGAGAGATAGGCTTGGGCTGGCCACTACTTAAAGACATTGGGTACTGACAATCAAGAATAGCCGGAGGAAGCCACAAATCTAAGCTTTATACGTGGCGTGTGAGAGGTACCCACAGAGATGTGGTGACTCCTAAAAGAGTGAAACAACTGTGCCAATCTCGAATGAGGTAGCGAAGAAGGCCATGAAGGTTCGCGATCTCGCCATAATAGAGTTTGTAATAAAGACTCAAGTTAAGCGAGTTTTGAAACTTTAATAAATAAATTTGTCGAGCCGCAAAGATAAGGCTATATTCACGACATTTTTTGAGAAGCAAGCAGCTTGAAGTGGTGAATGGTAGCGATTAAAATCGCGTTAAATAACTGTGTAATAAGGCCGAACGACAAGAGACAGGACATGAGGTGCACTTTTCTGATATGTTACAACAATTGAATAATCAGATAGCACGTTCACGATAGGCACGAACTCTCCCAATTTGGGAACATGAAAGAACTGAAAAAAGGGAGCATGGTCTGCAGTGACCGCGCGAGGATATCAGAGTTGGCGCGTCAATTAATGATGTTGACAGCAATATATATCTAGCATGCTACCAACGCCACAACTCCATATAACAATAAACCTGACAGGGTTATTGACACCCAGATGCAATCGGAGCGAGCCGCGTAGATAACGTTTGCGGAATGGTCGGGTGCACATAAAGCCGACACCAGAGGGGATGTGGGGTACCAAGGACGTCACGCTGAGGATATCCGTACATAATGACAGCTTAAGATCGAAATATTACGGTCCAGACATTTATAAACGGTTTGAAGGGATACTACTTACCTTGTTCGGCGATACTTGCTCTTCGTGGCGATAAGCGACGGAACACGAGCTGCAGGTCATCGAAACTGTTCTGCGCCGGAGGACTGCAATTGGGGACTTCATGGTATGACTGCGTCAATGAGTTCACTTCGCTGCACTTAGTAGGTGAGGTGTAAGGCATAACGATAGAGACGATATGACTTGGGACCGATTACTACGAGAATAGTAGGCAAAGGAAATCGAATGTACGAGACCTTTCGAGCTGCTTGTAGGCGCAGGGCTACAATTCGACGAGTTGGAGTGATTTTAAAGGTGCTGGAAATGCAGAGTCGTAGAGAACTAAGTGATTCTTTTTACAGTAGGAATTCCGTGGTAAAGATGAACCAATTACCAGGTTTTGAAATGGAAGCAAAGCCTCTGAGCAGCAGGAATCGAAGTTGACTTTTGAGATCAGGGGAAAGAATATGATCTCACATGATAATTGTGATGCTTGGGAGGTTTGAAACTTTATCGAAGTTTAATTCTAATGTTATCCTGGCATTTTAGCAGTGCATTATTAGCATTCCTGTTGGAGCGGTTGAAGCGCCTATTAGCTAGCTAGTGTAAGTGTAAGAGGTTGCTTCGTCTAAAAGGATCAGCAGAATAATGCGGCATACCACACCAGAGAACAAACACGAGATGGCTGGGCGATGTGATTAGCCAGAATTGTGGGAAGGAACGGTGGTTACACATTCTGCGGATTCTGTGAAACCTTAATTTTGAAATCTTCGTAGCCCGATTCTACCGGCTGTTCCAGCCTATAGATCCTTCAGAACGCAAACTATATTGCCGAGAGAATACTTGCTGCTTGGGATAAAGGAGGAGATCTACAAATAGCGGAATCTTGGCGCAAGCCCGGTGCTAGTGGACTAGATGATATCAGTGTGACCAAACGGGGTCCTCGGCCTGGCCTGCATAAAGTCTTGAGATGTTTTACGACTCCGCTTGGCTGATTAAGTTTACTTTGGCTTATGCAGCCTTGGCCATTCATATACACCATGTATATAACGCCTAATTCATACACAAGTGATCTAGTTCATGAAAACAGCTGACTTTTTGTGATCTTTACATTTTTTCTTTAAGTTTCGGAACGATTTTTGAATTTTTATCCGCTGGCTAGGCCATGATGACGATCTAAGCATGTTAGTTCCGCTCCCAAGAACCTTAACCTATTTCTTTCCTGGGAAAACTCCCAAAGCCGGATCAATTGACAAATCTTCCAGTTCAGATGCCGAAGCGAAAGCCTTTCATTAACAAGAAAGAGGCTGTCACTTTTGATGTTGTTCCTAGAAGAAGAGATGATGTGCTGTATCACGATGATTATGCCGCACCTAATGTTTTGATCCCTCAGTTCCGCCCCGCAACGTATGACGATCCGAATGCAAGAAAAACTCGTCGAGAAAGACAAAAACTTTTTCATGAATGGAACTTACGCCATGATCCCGATGCCGACGCATCAGATTCCGACGAGGCAGATATGCCAATGGGTTTTGAGGAAAATCAGGTAGCCATATATGACCAAAATGGTCTACTGGTAGCCGGAGGAGGATCTGCTGGCGATGCTCATTTTCGTCAGGTTATCAGCAAATTACCTGTCGCGAGTCTCTCCAAAGCATTTCCGTCTCAATCTACCACTTATATAGATTATGAGAATCAGCAGGAATTTCCAGATGAGCTTAGAAATACTACTGATCCAGACATTTTGGAGGTTCTGGAAGCTTTGGATAACGATGCGTATCTTGCGCAGACATTTGAAGTACCGGAACAATCTCAACTTGATGACCAAGCCTTGGTCAAAGTTGAAGAATTCCTTGATGCCAAAGATGTAGCCGATGAGGATTTTGATGAAATACTGCAGTCTGGCCCAGCGGACTGGCGTGCAATCACATATATAAAGGATACTCAGAAACGCGAACAACTTATGACAGAATTCGAAGATGAGTACTATGCTACCCTACACAATGCTAATGTAGACAGCAAGCATGTTGAGTATAACCCTGACTCTGAGAATGTACAACGCGAAATTATCGAGCCGATGTTGATGATCTCATTAGAAGACGTAACGGATGAAGCTACTCGATCCGACTCTCATCCCGACAAAACCGTTGTTTCTAATAAGTCGCCTAAGATCACCGCTGAATCTCGAATGGTCAAGGTATCTGGAAGGAGAAACATGCCGGATTTGGATCGAAGGTTTGATCGTATACAGCAGGAATATGATTCAGACAGTGAAGAAGATGCGGAAGGCTACGACCCAGATAGAGGATTCCAACTGTCGGATGAAAGGCCCGATTTTGAGAATGTTTTAGATTCTTTTTTGGACCAGTATGATGTGCTAGGAAAACACCTGGTTCTAAAATAATTTACGACATATTAAATGATAATGAATGAATGCTATAAAGTTTTTCATTTTAAAGACATCACGATAAAATATATCATCTGTGGACTTTAGACCGTTTGGGAGCAGAATAGGGGACCGGGGTAGCAACTTCAGATGGCTGCTCGCTCTCAAAGAAACCTTCACCTTCGTGGTACATATTCTCGAGCTCTGCTTCAATATTCTCACGTTTCCTCTTTCCATTCTTGCGCTCAGCTGACGGATTCAACTTTGTATCTTTAAGCATAGCCTCAGCTTGGGCATCATCATCAAGCAACCAATAGGCCACATCGCGTCCAGGTTTCTGGAAAGAAGAACTTTCTAGGAAAGCAGACTCAGTTCCGGCCTCCTCAGAAGCCTCCGGATTCTGACCGTCATCTGCCTTAGTCTTGCCTTCCATAACGACCTCCTGTACATGCATTTTCTGCTTAGCCCGATCTCTCATACGCTCTTCAATCGTACCTTTAACGAGTAAACGATAAACAGTAACCTGCTTAGTTTGACCCAAGCGGTGAGCGCGATCCATGGCTTGAGAATCGATGGTAGGATTCCAGTCAGAATCGTAAAAAATAACTGTGTCGGCAGCAGTGAGATTGATACCTAATCCACCAGCACGAGTAGAAAGCAGAAATACAAAAATCTCTGGCTGAGTCTGCCATGCGTGCACAAGATCTCGCCTATCACCAAGTTTGGACGAACCGTCTAAACGTACATACCTGTACTGTCGGTACGTCAAATACTCTTCCATCATATCCATCATTTTAGTCATCTGGAAATATATCAGAACCCTATGATCGTTCTGCTTCAGCTCATTCAGAAGTTGGTCAAGCTTTGAAAGCTTACCCGACTCTGCAACGAATTTAGCCATAGAAGGTACTCGAATAGGAGAATAACCAGCCAGCTCACTTGTAGGTTGAGGCAACACCTGGCAAGGTATTGGCCAGTACATTCTAGGAACTTTGTTTTCCACCAGTTCTTTAGCAGTCCATGGCCTCAAATCTTTGAACAGAATATCGCGGGCTTCTTGGTTAAACAATGTATCACTATATTCTCTAGTTGCAATAGACGAATGACAATCAATTGCAATAGGCGGAGCAGTAGCACGAGCATCTCCCATAGGATCAAGCCTATGAAGTCTATCTCTATCATGAAGGGAAATTCTCCAAAGATTGCACATTTCGTCTAGCACACCTTCGTTGGTTGAAGAATGTAAAGCTTTCTGCGAATTCTGCGGGCAAATTTGTAGCATTCGAGAAATAGGTGTGCTAAAATCACTATCTTCATCATCGTAAATAACATCAGCACGAGAAAGAATATTGTCCTTTAGACTTTCATTGATAAGACTTCGAACTTGATCGGTGAATGAGTAATAGCCTCTACCAGCAGCAGAAATCTCACCTATAGAATATCCAATAAAGCTTAAAAAGGCCATAGCAGAGTCATTTGATGAGTGCATATAGGCCAAATTATCCGGAGACCAGATGTTAAACTTATTGTTCAGGTATTTCTTCTCAAAACCTGCACGAGGATTTTTCTCAGAAGATATGCTTAATTTACCACCTTCAGTGTAAAATATCTGAGGTAGAGATAGTTTGATCAGATTAGATACAGAATACGGAACCTGCAGCAGGCTAGTTTCTCTGAGAAATGACCCAGTTTCTCCAAAACCTGCAATAGATAGAGGTGATTTCGTATCTGAACGTTCAAACAAATCCGGGTGGTTACAAACCTTTCTGAATTGCATAACCAGATTCATTAGCGTTTGGGAGCCATCATCGCCTCCATTCACGGCCTTCCTTAGAAGATCGACAACGCTAACTTGCCTTTTGAGAAGATCATACATTGCCCTCTGCCTGTGGGTAAGGTGACAATACACATCAATCTCAATTTTATCTCCAAGCTCACTTTGCACATTTTTCTTCACACGGCGTAACATAAACGGCTTAAGAATCATATGCAGTCTTCGCAATTGTTGCTCATTTAGCTGTGTGTTGGATTGAGCATGGGATTCAATATCGCGCGAGAACCAGTCAGAAAATTCATCATGGGAATCAAATAAAGTGGGCATAATAAAATGAAGAAGAGCCCATAATTCTTGCATAGAATTTTGAATAGGCGTTCCAGTCAATAATAACCTGTTTCGGCAGTGGAAGCCAAGCAACGATTTCCAACGGGCGGAGGAGCTTGATTTGATTGCCTGAGCTTCATCAAGTATCATATACTGCCACTTTACGCGTTGAAAGTACTGTGCGTCTGCAACAACTAGCTGATAAGAAGTAACCAAAACATGAAAGTCAGAATCTTTAGTATACGTGAGCCGTTTCCTATCCCAGAACTTACGCAAGACTTTACGATCTTTGGCATTTCCCCAATATGGAAGGACACGAAAATCAGGTATGAAACGAGTTATTTCTTGCTGCCAGTTATGTAGAGTAGAGGCGGGGGCAATCACTAAAAATGGGCCCCAGATGTTGTGTACCTCGGCCAAGTATGCCATTACTGACATGGACTGAACAGTTTTTCCCAGACCCATCTCATCAGCTAAAATACCATTAATGCCCTGTTCATAGAGATTAACTAGCCAATTCAATCCTTTAACCTGATATTCCTTCAGTTGACACCTCAACAGCTTTGGCTGCTTGATTTCGATATCGCCCAGGGTGGTAGGATTTTGGAAGTTAAGTTCACCATCACTCATATCCACATTTTCGTCATCTTGCTTTTCTGAAAATTCCCTAGCACGATCTTGAGCAGCTTTGACAGCAGACTGTGCGTTCTGTTTAGCAAGATCATGCAGGTCGTCATCGGCTGTATTGTCAAAATCAACGTCCTTGATATTAGACTTTTCGAACCCGTCTGCTCCATTACCGGCGACATCTCCAATCTTACTTCCAATAAAATGAGAGTACAACTCGGTCTGTGAAATAAGAAAGTTCAACTTGCGTGCCTGGCGACGAGCTTCACGTTCTTCTTCTTCCTTTTTTGCACGATCAAGAGATTCACGCTCAGCCTTCTTGCGTTTATCCCGCTCGAATTTTTCATTCCGCTTCCAATATGTCATCATTTCCTTCATTCCCCGTCTAGCTTTAACCTGAACTTCTTTTACAGAACGATTGGCACGTATCTGCCATCGTCTGGCTTCTTTTCCGGCCAATTGCGCAGTTTTCTTGGCGTTCAGTTGTTTAATATTCAAGGTGCTAGACATAATACGGGAGACTTTTGGAGCGTCTTTCCGTCCCATGTCACGCCAGAGCGAGTCATATATATTATTATATGCTTTAACAACAAATGGATCGTCGGACAGAGCAGGATGAACAAAAGAAGTTACCTTGTCGGCATCGTCAACTGCACTGGACTTCTCTTTGGATCGGGTCACGCGCTTTGATTTGGAAGACTTTTCAGCATGATGCTTTCCATCACTATCTGGACTCATGGCAGAATTGTAGAACATATCACCAGCCGGGGAGGATGATTCATCGAGGTCGTGGTCGTAATCAGAAAGACCATCGCTGTCTGCATAGTGGTTTGCGATCAACGCGGCATCTGCAGCACGAGAACTCAATGTCTTCAAATCCTTGAAGGGCTTAGAGCCATTCCTTGAAGCAGTGCGTTTTCGAGATTCGTCTCCTCTGTGTTGAGACTGATTGGACGCGATCTTTCGATAGAGAGCAGAGAGTGCTTCTTCTTGCCGGAGAACTCGATTCAGAGCAAGGGCACGGGTCTTTTTGTATGCCACAGACAACTCATCTATATGATGCTTTTTCAATCGTCTAGCCAAGGAAGAGAGAGCTATCCTTTGTCGATAAAGAGCAAGCTTCTTTTCGGCTAGGGCTATATTGTCCGAATGCAGCTCATACATTGAGTCATATTCGGCTATATTGAATTTTGAAAGATGCCTTCTTGAAGCATGAGGAAACAAAGCAGAGTTAGGGGCACCGTTAATTTCGGCCGGATGAGCGGTAGACTCATTCGTGGAGGAGTTGAATAGCTGTTCCTGCGGCTGAGGATCATAAGACTTGAAGACGATTTTAGAGTCACTGGCAGCAGGCGCAGAGGGAGTTCCAACAAAATTAGGAGGAGTATTAGAGCTATTTTCCTCTTGGGGAGCAGGCGATAGAATTGAAGAGATAGCCAGCATTGAGTTCTTGGAAGGGGTCGACGATTTTGCGGAGCCGGTGCCACGGACCGAGGAGGAGGTGAGGACCGGGGCAGAATTTAACTGATTATTCGCTTCATAGAAATCTTTAGCTGGAAATTCAGCAAGCTGTGCACCATTAGTAGACGACTGTGAATCCTTGCTAGCCGAGCCGTTAACCGGAGGAGAGGTCGGGCTTTCGAAGCCCTGCTTGACATAGGACGAAGGGGAGCCATCATGCTGGAGTTGATTGACCCCGAGGTGACGGTTGTCATTCGACCGTCGAACAACGGGTGACTGACTAGTAGGCTGGCTTTCCGCGGGTGACGCAAGTTGGTCAGTGTGACGGGGTATATGCACAGCGGCAGCCGAAGCATCAACTGGTGCAGTCTGGTCAGACATCTGGAAGTTCTTTATAAAGCCAAACTGAGGAAATGGTCGACGTTATAACGAGCTACAAATGATTGTTGGATGGAGGAGGCTGTGTGCGTCGAGGGGTTAGCGCCACAATGTCCTTGTTAGGGTTTTTTTTTTCCAAACGGTCTCTTATCGGGCTATTGGGAACGTCCGCCGTCTTGGTGGGGCTAACCTGGTTTCTTTCTTCCCGTGCCCGACAGAGTTTCATAACGACCGTAACTGTAATTTTAGAGTAATTTTTGGCGAAATGCCTTGCTACGCACACAAGTTCTTCTTCAAAAAACTACGGTAAATAATAGTCTATCGGCTATATTAAATGAATTTTTCCCTAAAACTCCTATGCGATTGAAATATCCCTGCAGTGCTGGCCTATACATTTTGGCCTACGCCTGAAAGGCATCTCATAGGCCGAATGGGTGGTAGTTCGCCAGTTTCGGTCCCAAGCACATCTCGGGCTACCACCTAGCCATACTCTTCTACATCGTCCTAGGGCCCTGAATTGTGTGATGCGGAAGCATTGTGTCAATGCACAGCCCAGTATATTTTTATACATAAATTAGCTCGCCAATATACACAAACCTCGACTCCTACATTTGCTAGAAGTGATTCTAGCTCGCCGCAGATGCCTAATCAGGATACCTCATCCTTCTCTTTCAGCATGGCCCTTTTTATCGCGGGCCTCACCACGAACAATTCCTTTCCTACTCCGCGAGACTAGTAGACTGTCTCTAACTATTACACTATCAGAGAAATATAGTGGGCAAAAAAAATTCCTGCCGCTTTCCCGCTTGGTCGCGGAACGATGCACTTTGAGATATCATATTGTCACGTGACATGTACACTTAGTTCCTCTATACATCGCGCCCCTCTTAGTTCATTCTTCCCGCAGCTTTGGTTGCAGCTCTTGCGTGTAGAACTTACACGCCACTTTGCATTTTATTTATAGCCTCTTTTGTCTGTCATTGGATGGCCGACAAAGGTTCGCCGATGGAGGACGTGCTTCCGGCTCCTGCTCTAACTGAATCTAACAATGGCAAGGCTCCCATCACACCTGAGATCCAGCAAACCAGCTCGTCTAATAATTGGAGTCCTCAGGCTGAATTGACTCCCCAAAACAAAGCAACAGCTCCTCGAAGCATGGGCCTTGCCATTGACACTTCATTCACAACCACATCACTTCCACCTCCCTCACCGTACTCAGGCAACACTCCTATCTCCCCTATGACACAAAGCTATTACTCTGCACGCGCTGAGCGATCGGCTTCCTTGTCTTCTCATTATATTAACGATAATGTATCATTCCCAAGCCTCACTCCACTACCCTCTCCTATAGTATCGCAGGGCGCATTTGATTATGAATCTCCTGCACCCGATGCTTTTGCTGGTTTAAGTGGCACTCTCTATGGCATCCCTGGATCCACGTCCCAAAGACGCCCTCTACAGGTTACTATTGCAAAAAGGAATGCTGAAGAAGTAATTGATGCAAAGAAAAACTTCAATGACTCCCCAAGATCTTTCTCCGAGTTTCGGTCTCTCGCTGTATCTCGACTACAACCACACGAACTTGAGAAGCTTCCAGACCCACGCTCAAGCTCTCCTATGAGGTCTATATCTTTGGCAAACCCTCAATTAGCCGAGTTGGTTATCAATGACCGACATGAGACCATGAAGCGCGAACCACCGGCTACGCCTCCAGTGTCTTCCGAGCCTACACCGGGGTCAGATAATATCGGCTTTTCCCTAAATGAGACCTTATCTGTCAGCACCATAGACCATCCAGTGAAAGAAATGACCTTAGAACCGGTTAGAGTTTTGGGCCGGGGCGCGTTTAGTTCCGTCATCCTCGCAGAATATGGAAAGAGCTTGGTGGCAGTTAAGATCATTCGTATCAATGGATTAGCGGAACCCAATCGTTCAAGAATGGAAAAAGCAGTCTCCCGCGAGATCGATATTCTTACGAGAATTCGAACGCCGGGGTTGATCCAACTTCTAGGAAGTGGACGTACTATCGACAGTTCTGTGCTGGTATTCCGTTTTAGCCCAGGAGGCGATTTGTTCGACTTGGCATCTAGCCACCCGGAGTTACTCACTCTTCCTATCATAGCTCGTGTGGCTGCTGAGCTATCCACGATAGTCTACAAGCTTCACTCTTGCAATATTGTCCATAGAGACATCAAACTGGAGAATATATTGATGAATAAGACTACAGAGGACTTGGAGGATATGGTAAAGTGGCCCTTATCAGATTTATCATCATATCCTTACCCAGTAATTACGTTAACAGACTTGGGGTTGGCTCGAGAGATTAATCCCGAGGATGCCCTCCTGTCAACGAGATGCGGCTCGGAAGATTATGCTGCTCCAGAGTTACTTATGGGCCGGAAGTATGATGGGTTTCAGACCGATGCGTGGTCAATCGGCGTAGTGCTGTATGCTATTATTGAACGAAGACTACCGTTTGACCCTCTACCAGCTGAATACACTGGAGGAAGAATGTCACGATCTAAGGTAGCGCATAGAATTGCTCGTAACGAGTGGTCTTGGGTGCGGCTGAAGTATCACGACATTGATCCGAAATGGGACGGCGCTAAAGCTATTGTTGAAGGATGTTTACGTCGCCGTGATTCTAGAATAACAGTCGAGCAGATTATGAACTCTGAGTTCTGTTTAAGCTCGTTAAAGGTTCCCTTAGAATATGAAACCGAATAATGAGCTGGGTTACTATGCATTGGGAACTGTGAGATATATTGCGACTATTATATTAGGATCACACTCTGAGAGATTGATGTCTAAAGTAATGAATTTATTAATGATTTGAAGGTCATGTAATAAAGATGTAATATCGTAAAGCAACCCGCCACATTATTTTTTCCCTTTATGGTGTTTTTTCGACGAATATGCTTGAGAGTTTCTTTTATGAAATGGCATTTTGGCATCGCTCTTCACAGAATCATGCCAAAAAAATTCTCCATCCACCTTAGATGTCATAGATACAGGAGGAGCTTGGGCTTTATCACGGCTAGCAGTTTGAGCTTTTCGAGTCACTGGCAGATTCTCTAGGACATATAACTCTGAATTAAACTCGCAAAAATCTGGGTAATTTGGAGGAGGATGGATGAACAGAAGACTTCCGTTAACATAGTCCTTTAATATGAATCTGGCAGCTCTTGATTCATCAGGAATACCTTTTCCGGAGGTCATAAAGCCCCTGGCGGCAGCGTATGCTCGTAAGATATCCCTTCCAGTTGGTTTACCACTACCGCCTTCGGACTTGGGCTTAACATGAATCTTCATACCATAGACAGCCTCGAGTACCGACTGCGGGATGCGCTGGGCAACTAATGCTGCAGGGCTAGCATAATCACGAAGCTGATCAATAGGAAGAACGCCATTACAAACAAGTTCAGCGCTTGACAGCGCAAAATTGGGAAAGACTAAACCAGGACAATCGCAAAGAATGATTTCATCAGTCAGATGAATAGTTTGAAAGTGCTTAGTTTTACCAGGAATAGCAGAAACTGAAACCTTTTTCGAGTTCGTCAAAGCGTTAATAGTAGAGGACTTACCGACATTCGGATAACCAACCAGCCCGATTTGAAGCTTCGTACCTTCCTTTACAGGAGCATCGCGAAGACAGAGTTTTTCAAGCTGCTCAATATTAAGCACGGTCACAGGGTCAGTAGGCAGCGATACATCTTCAGATAAAACTATCGATGCTATATCTGGGACCTCCGATGCAGCTTGAGCGGCAGAAAAGAATGCGAAGGCAATATTGTTCTCGACAAAATAATCAGCCCAGATTCTTCTTTGGCGCTCTGTAAGGAGGTCCGCTTTGTTTACTAGAAGCAAGTTCTTCTTGTTGGGATCTATTTCCTTCACATAAGCTTCCAAGTCTTCAGAGCGAAACATTAAAGGATTTCGAGCGTCTACTATCTGCACAACTATATCTGATCGCTCCAAGACTCGCCATAATTGTCTCCAAACCTCGAGGTTACGCTCAAAAGGTGTAAGCAATAGGTCTTTTTCTTCTTGAAGATTGGCTAATAGTCTTCTCCACTCCAGAAATGCCTCCTTTTCCATCTTATCAAGATCTTGAGCAGTAGTGTCAGCATCCCAGTTTGGTCTTCGAGGAACAATGAGCTGATCTCTGTTTGCTGAATGCTTGGTTTTTAGCTTCTTAATTTCTTCATCGGAAGGTATATATGACGTTTGGTCTTCAGGGTTAATGATCTTCGAATTTGAACGCTCAGCAGTGAAATCAGTGCCCGCCATTTCAGCGGTCGATAAGAACTCATCCAGATCATTTTCCTGAGTCACTGAAGCGAGTTTCACCCAAGCAGCTGGTTTCGCTTTTTCGGTAAAAAAGGGGTCATGCGTCCGCTTCTGCTGCGCGTTTATGAGTGTTCTACCAAGACCGCTGTTCTTTGGTGGCATTTCGTGAGCTACTACAAGCAGTTATAGGGCGAAAAAAGTGTGAGTTTTTATTACAAATAAGGTTTTCCCAGCGAACTGCCCAACGGAAGTTCTCGTGCACTGCCTCTAGTACGCCTATATAAAAGCTCACAACGGCAGTAAGGCTTATTGTGACTAGTAAAAATGCAAGTCATTGATCACTCTAACATAGCACAGGAGACCAATATTTGAGTGCTATTCTTTTCGGCCCCACGAAGATTATGAACGGAAATTAGAAACGGCTCGGACTGCTTTGCGTGGATTAAGGTTTGTGACGGCGTACGCCAGGGACGTTCTTAGTATTCCCAACTAGGAAATGAATAAATATTCTTTATCAGGGCGATATTAAAGAACATTTCTCCTACTACTCTTCTACCTTACTGCTAAAGCTATCTAGAATCTCACAATGCCATCTCCAGAACAGTCGAAAATCGAACCTTTACACCAAACAGACTTGAATGCACACTCGTCTCTGCAAAAGAGCCTCTTCAGCAAAAATATACTAAAGAAGTAAGTCGGCACCCTTCCAGTCTCCCTCTTTGATCCAACTAACCATCACTCAGCTTTTCATTTCCTTCTCCAACAGATACAATTCTATCTCCATGTTCCAAGAAACTCCAGACGCATAAACTAGGAAGGTATGCCAAAGGCAAGCCAGTTACGCTTACCTTTAAGGACCTGGCCAAGGAGGGGTCTAAGGATTTGACATAAACTGGTCGCTAACTATCAGTAAATCACAAAAATGGTTTTCCGCTTTTAGTTTTCAGCTGTATTTAGATCTCTCCAACGTAGCGTCTATACACCGCACTGCCGATTCTGGTTATTGCACGAGTTGTGGCCGCGGCTACCCCAAACTCCAAAGCATAGATGTTCCCAAATCAAAAACAAGGCTATCCAGAACTATACTATACACTACTGACTAAGGAAACGACCTTTTAGAGTAGTTGTATTGGTCACTGTCCGCGAGTCTCATTAAGTTTAGCGCTGCCGAGAGATCGTTCCACTTTGAAAATCCACGATCCGAGAAAGCCAATGCTCAACGCCGCTGGGCTGCACTATTGCAGGAGAGGCAACAGCTGTAAAAATATCATTTTGTCCTATATAGTTAGGACTGGTTCATATATCCTATACTGAGTTCCTCTCTGCTGTCTCTCACCAGCCTATACTCTCGGCTGCTAATTACTTAATTCGTCGAATGCCTCGGCAGGGTAATGATCCTGAACCCTAGGTTCAACTTCCCCCGCATATTTAAAGTTCGCGCTCTAGCACGTCGACTATATATACTCTGCCCCATATTTCGCTTACCCACCAGTTTCTCTGCTTCTCTTAAAACTCTACAGAATGTCTGAAACACTCTATCCATCTCTTGTAGCCCCGCTTGTTAGCAAACGCGCCCACGAGACTATTGTCAAGGTTAAGAAATTTGTCGAGGAAGAATGTATCCCCGCTGATGCAATCTATCATGACCAAATATCAAAGGAGCCTTCCAAACGCTGGGCTTCTGTTCCTCCTATTATTGAAGAACTAAAGGCTAAGGCTAAGAAACTTGGCTTGTGGAACCTGTTCTTACATTCTCACTACAAGGAAGGCCCTGGATTCACTAACGTCGAGTATGGCATCATGGCTGAGCAGTTAGGACGCTCACATGCTGCTTCCGAGGCCATGAACTGCAGTGCGCCAGATACCGGGAACATGGAGGTTTTTGTGAAATATTCCAATGAGGAGCAAAAGAAGGAATGGCTTGTCCCTTTGCTGGAAGGCCGCATTCGATCTGCCTTTTGCATGACAGAGCGTTTTGTTGCTTCTTCCGATGCTACTAATATCGAACTTAGCATGCGACGCGAAGGTGATGAGTATGTTCTCAATGGGCGGAAATGGTGGGCTTCCGGTGCTGGGGATCCTCGATGCAAAGTCTGGCTTGTAATGGGCAAGACAGACTCTTCTAACCCTGATCGCTACAAACAGCAGTCCGTTATAATTGTCCCCGCTCATCACCCTGGCAGCAAGGTATTACGCCCTACTTCTATTTTTGGCTATGATGATGCTCCTCATGGCCACTGTGAGATTGAGTTTACTAACTGCCGTGTCCCGGCCAAAAACATCGTTCTCGGCGAGGGCCGCGGTTTCGAAATCATCCAGGGACGTTTAGGACCTGGCAGAATTCACCACTGCATGCGCTCTATCGGTGCTGCTGAAGAAGCCATGCGTTACATATTAGCCCGCGTTACAAGCCCTGAAAGGCGCACTTTTGGTAAGCTTTTAGCAGACCATGCGACCGTAAAAGCCTTCATCGCGGATGCTCGTATTGACATTGACGCCGGCCGTCTCTTGGTTCTTCAAGCAGCTCACGAGATTGATGTTCATGGTGCAAAGGATGCCCAGGGACTTATTTCCACTGCGAAGATCTACGTACCTTCGATGGCGTTGCGAGTTATTGACCGTGCTATGCAACTTCACGGTGCTGGTGGCCTTTCTCAAGATTTTGTCTTGGCCTACTCTTTTGCGAATCAGCGCACTTTGAGGATAGCCGATGGCCCTGATGAGGTGCATCGTGATCAGCTTGGCCGGCGCGAATTAAAACGGGCAGCTCGTACCACCGCATTATTTAAGGCCCAGCAGAACGAGATCGCCCGGCTTCGCAAGAAGAACGGTATTGCCTCAAAGATCTAGATCTCTTAGTATAATACATGTTTGGAGAAGTTTAATGCTGTATGCTGTAATTACATTTCGACGTCGCTGAGATTATCATCCTGCACAGTTTCCTTAACTCGTTCCACAAACTCTTGTAAGCCGGGGCCAAGATTATAATTGCCAGGATCTTCCCACAAATGGTCGACCACATAAAATAATCTAACTGCTTGATCTCCATGGTGTTTGATATAGCTGAGAACATCAGCCACATGTATTGCCGATATATTGTATAGGACGCGTTCGTTGTCTTCCTGTTCTGTAAAATCTATTCTCCACCAGTTCAATACTTCAACATGATCCTTTTGGATAAGATCCCGACTCGGACAATCTTTGGGAATAAATAGTACAGAAGTGTCCACAATTGCACCAGACAGTAAATAGCGATGATAAGAAGGCGTATCAGGGGGATCTTCATGTGTAGGAGTAATAAATTTAGATTCCAATTGATCTATTCTTTTGGGTAGCTCACTCATCTGTAACTCCAGCTTAGTTAAATATGACCGAGTTTTCTTTCGTATATTTGCAAGTTCTGACGCCAGGGGCGAAGTTCCATGCTTTGTGACAGGAGAAGATGATACAGCCATACCTTTGAATGTGACTGGGGATGATTCATCTTTGGCATAAAGCTCATTTAGCAAATTGATCGATTTTTCCAGTAATATGTCGGAATCAAAGCCTTTATAATACTTCACTTTTTCATACTCGTGAGTGCGCTGCGTTTGCTCATTCTCAAGCTCAGCAATTTGGTGACGAACTTCCGCCATGACGCCCCGAAATTCTTGGGTGTACCTATCAGGGTACCATTCCAAAGGAATATCTACACCGGTACCCGGGCTTCCCGAGTCCTGGTGAAGACAAAATAGAAAACAGGACGCAAGCTTAGAGATCATGGCATCAGTGCTTCTAGACCATACAAAAGAGTCTAAAGCAGCATAAAAGCTACCTTTAGCCACAACTGACTCATCCAGGTTTAATATCAGCGAAGTGAACGGTCTTGAGATATCATTAAGGGTAGCCATTGAAACGAATACAGATTCAAACCTCTGGAATAATTTTTGCGAACTAATGTTACTGTAGTCATCGGCATCTGGTAACGGATCATTAGTAAGAGCATTTGCTAGCATATCAATTGGAAAGTTAGCGCATTGAGTGTATTGAGCCAACGCAATTAAGCGCTGAAGTTCGACCAAAGGTTGGTCGTTGCCTTCTTTCTCGCTAGGAGAAGGATCACAATTCAACCAGTCCTCCACAGACCCGTAGTTAGGAGTAAGGTCTTTATACTGGGAGGCTAGTGTAGGCCTAAGACCTGGTATAGAGAAGAGTAAAGTGAGAGTTTGTCCCAATAATGAGGCAGAACTTAAGGGTATAGGCATGAAAATGGGAGGAGTATTACTGTCTCTCATAGTGGGTAGTTCTTTGCAAGGCATGAGAGAGCTCGATTCTGTATCTGCAACCTCTCGCTCAGTTACTTGAGGCAGGTTATCCATATAGTCGATGGAATCCGTGCGGTTCTCTACATAGCTAACCTCATCGCTTTGATCATCAGAAGGGTTGGCAAGTACCATGCCCCATTCTGCAGCTTTGTAGTGATAATTTTCCTTCGCAGGCTTGAAGCTTACATTAGAGACAGAATTGATAGGATACTCCAGTGCAGTGCGATAACTGGGTGGATCAGTAGCAGGCGTCGTGGAGGCAGGCTCAGAGGAAGGTTCTTGGGCGTCTTCAGCTGCCACAAGGTAGCCCACCGCAGTATCAACCTGGTTATTTGACTTAAGTAGCGCTTTCTTTGCCTCTTCAACCGAGAAACCCATTGACGTAAGTTTTTCAACGTGGTGGTCCATGTTGACGGCTGTATTGGGCAAAGCTGAGAACTTAGTAGGGTGGAGCTGATCAGACGTAGCGACCGTCGAGGCTGGGTTGGGTAATGAAGGCTCCTCCCTGGACTCAGGATTGGGCTGCTTAGACTTTGGTTCTGCAGTTTTGAGAGCTCGAAAGAGGCGTTTTTCTTTGCCCACAGAAGAAAACAGTCGTTTTGACTGCCTTTCCTGCTTGTCTGCGGTCATGGCGAGCTGTAGTGGTATGGCCGGTGGTTCAAAGGGTAGAATGCGTAATATCGAAAATCGCTATCGAAAATATCGGCTTTACAGTAGCTGCTATTGCCAAAATGCTATCAGCTAATCACATGTAAAATTCTCTTAAAGTAATATGAATAGGTCAAAGACGGCATGTACCCAATCTAGAGTGTTATTGGATTCTTATCGATGGCTCGATAATGTGTTAAGGCTATAGCGTTGTCCAGAATAAGGTTGGGCAAATCATCGTCGAGTATTCATACCCTTTAGATCTAGGGGTTAGCGGCAGGCTTTAAGGAACTGACTAGTGTATAGTCTATTATAGCTTTATTTACATGCTCAATGAAGCTGTTAAGTGCCATACTGCTGTAGTGGCCGCAGGCTCAGCCTGACAAAATCGGCCGCTCAATGCTCAATGACACTTCATAACCTATACACTGTCTGACGGGTGTTAACAAGACTGCCATGGGAGTAGTAGCCAATAGCGACTCCCCTTGAGGGTTAATCTAGCTCATAAACTTTACTGTATCTTAATTGATTCTGGAGCCTGGAGCTTATTTCGAGGTATAAATAAACTGCTGCAATGCTAGGTCCTCTAATCTGGTGATATCTCTATCTTCGTCAGCTGAAGTTTTACCTTGCCTAGATTAAGCCAATTATATTGATTGCCAATTGAATATGGTAAAAAAGAAGGATTCTCGTAAGACTATACGAGCAGAAAAACCTCGCATGTCATGTTTATCTCGTGCATTCTTGGTGTTAGGAGTGCTTAGCGGGGTTCTTTACTGGACTGGAATCGATGCTCTAGCAAGAGGCATCCGGGAATTGGCTAATGGATATGCCAACACATGTGTGCAATTCCCCCTTATCAAGCCAGCTGACTTTTCTGATGACGAGTTCGCCTATTTCCGTGATCCTAAATTCAAGGAAGAGTCTGTGAAGCTGCTCTCAGGAGCAGTAAGAATTCGCACCGAAGCATTTGATGATATGGGACCTGCCGACGAAGATCCGCGATGGGAGGTATTCAAGGAATTTCATAAATACCTCGAAACTTCATTTCCCAGCGTGTACGCCAATCTTAAAGTTGAAACTGTCAACAAATACAATCTTCTGTTAACCTGGCAGGGTTCGAATCCCGCACTGAAGCCTATTATATATATGTCCCATCAGGATGTAGTTCCTGTACAGAACTCCTCTTTGAGTCAGTGGACTTACCCTCCGTTTGAAGGTTTTTACGATGGCCAGTTTCTCCATGGACGGGGTTCGTTGGACTGTAAGAATAATCTTATTGGAATTCTTGAGGCCTTAACATATCTCATAGAACAAATTAAGTTTGCTCCTCAGAGAACGGTTCTGCTCGCATTTGGTTTCGATGAAGAAATATCTGGATTTCAAGGTGCTGCCACTCTCTCCAAGTTTATCGAAAATAGATATGGAAAGGACTCTATTTTCTTGATCGTAGACGAGGGAGATGGAGTGAAGCATGATTTCGGAACATACTTTGCTGTTATTCCTACCTCTGAAAAGGGTTACACCGACATAAAGTTGACTCTAAAGACGCCTGGCGGACACTCTTCTGTACCCCCAGAACATACCAGTATCGGTATAGTTTCTGAAGTAGTTACTGCGCTGGAGACTAAGAATGCTCAGGAGCCTCTATTTTATCTTGACTCTCCAATTATTGAACATGTTCAATGTATTGGTAAACACGCCAAGTCCCTTAGTTCAATTGCCAAGAAAGTGCTTCTTCATCTTGATCTTCGTCCTGCGCAGGTGCTGATAAAATCTAAGCTGAAACAGAAATTCCCTGCTCTTTATTACTTCTTGGGCACTACTCAGGCAACAGATGTCTTCGTTGGCGGTGAAAAGGCCAACGCTCTTCCGGAGCAATCTTATATCATTACAAACTATAGAATTGCTATAGGCGACACTACTGATGCTGTAAAGCAAAGATACTCCAATATTGTGAAGAAAATTGCTCGAAAGCACAATGTCGGTTTTATTTCTTTTGGGGAAGAGCTACTCAAGCCTACCAATGCAGGATACTTTAACCTTACCGAAAATCATCAAAGCTGGAGCTCCGCACCAATATCAAAAAAGAATGATGCATTCGCATTACTTGCAGGAGCCGTTCGTCACACATTCGAAGGCTTGCGTGGAGTACCTGAGTTGATTGTCACTCCCTCATTGATGCCAGCTAATACAGATACTCGGTACTATTGGAGCTTGTCCCCAAACATTTATCGATTTGCGCCCATGGAAGGCCTTTATGAAAGTAACATACACACAGTCAATGAACATGTAGACATGGACCAGCATGTCAATTTTGTGTTCTTTTTTCAAGAATTTACTCGTGTCGTTGACGCTTACACTGGAGAGTAGTTCGTGATTCATAAAAGTGAATATCAAGGAAACTTCTATTAGCTAGTAGATTTTTATAAGGGAACGTATAGGCTTAATCGTAGTAGGAGCCTAGAAAACAAATACTTGGTGCTCCATTTTGGAAACTGGTTTAGGCTTTTCGTACCCTAGTTCTTGAACGTTCTTCTTCATAGCGGAAACCATAGGAGGGGGACCGCAAATCAGAACCTTCATATTGCTTCCAGGAGGAGTGAGATTGTTCTTCAAGATATCAGTTGTGACAAAGCCGGTGTACCCATCCCAGTCAGCAGGAGGGTTGTTCAAGACATATTTAACAGTAAAACGGTCAGGGTATTTGATAGCAAGGGCGTCAAGGTCGTCCTTGAGTAAAATGTCGTCAACGCTCACATTGGCGTAGATGAGTGTCATCCTCGTCATATCGTCGGGGTTCTTCAGCACAGCCTTGATGATCTGAAGCATAGGAGCAATTCCAGATCCACCAGCAATCATATCGATATATTCCACGAGATTGGGTTTGTAGTTGAAGAAGCCTTTAGGGCCGCGAATTTTGATTGTCTCGCCAAGAGCCATGCATGCTACTCTCTTGGAGATATTGCCTTCGGGATACGACTTTATGAGAATATCTACATATCCCTTAGCCTCATCATCAGAACTAATAGGAGTATACGAGCGGGTGATCTCCTTTCCATCGATGGTAGCGGCCAAAGTGATGTGTTGGCCGGTCGGGAGTCCGAGAACATCAGTTTCTCGAGGAAGTTTAAACCGATAGATGGCGGTATTGTGGGAAACAATGAACTTCTCTGAAAGCTCGAATTCCTGAAATTCAGAAGGCTTCAGCACCTTTCGGGGTTTGTTTGTATTGTATTTTATGCCAGCAAGCGTCGCCGCGAGTATAGCAGCGTATAGAGTCCATTCCTTCTTCACAATGAAAGTTCCAAACACCAGAAGACATGATGGGATAATGTATCCGTGTAATGGGGTATTCAAAATCGATCCTTTGCTATCTACTGCCATGTTGAGCGGCTATGTTATGTTTTCTCGGGTTATATGGCTAAAAGGATGAAATTTATAGAATGGGTCGGCTAAACCAAACTTACGGTAAGCAGCTCGCCGGAAATGTTATCCCAAAGTAGCATATGCGGCGCAGTGTGTTTCTCGATCGATCGCTTACAGAACCGACGGTCAACTCCGACAGCCAATGTGACGAAATAAGAATTGTATATCAGAGAAATATTGCTATAGGCATTACGTAGCTTTGTAAGATAGGCCAAAGTCGTTAGTGTTGGATAGCGAGATGTCTGATGGTGTTACAAGCCCTACGGGGATTCAGTTCAGTACTGTCACTTATAATTGTAGCCCAGACTGGGAAGAGCTATTCTTTGAAGCATGGCATCTGTAGGCCCCGCCCTGCCCAAGACTGACGAAGCATATGTTGTTAAGTTGACTAAGGAGCGCAATAGACTTATAGAACTTCGGCCTGCTGAAATCCCGAGAGATTTCCAGCTTGTAAAGAGCTGGTACGACCAGGCGATATTTGCTCTCGAGACATCTGATGGATTTGGCCCTGCTCGAGTCCTTTCAGCGGACTGCCTGGCTGTTTCGATATTGAGGCTTTCACAACTCTGCCAAGCTGACATAAGCGCGCTAAACGAAGCTCGAAAAGCCTTCACCACACAAGAGATTATGCGAATATTGAAAGACGTAATAGATTTCTGGAACGAGTCGAATGCTCCCGTTGCGAATGCCGTAAAGGAAATTCTGTTGAAGACATTATCATTTTCGGAAATGGTCCTTGGACTTCCATTGCAGAAAGATGTGCTGCAGAAGTGGCTGGTTGAACTATTGGTCCTTGCTCCTACTCGCCGTGTCGTGTATACAGCCTTGTCTTATCTCTGCAAGCCTTTAGGAGGATTATGTATATTATCTCATTCAGACTCACTCGTTAGAAGCTCCTTGTTGCTTATGGCTACTCCGACTCTTGCTAATCCTTTGGCCCGTTCTTTACTGAGAATCCTAGATACGGCTTTTGTCGAGATAAGAGCGAATATCAACGATGAGCTTACTTCGACCGATACATGGTTATCTCACTGGAGTTCTCCTTTAAAGGATGCTCTCCTATTATCTGAGAACCGCAGGAACCTTAGCAATTATTTTCTCCCGGGCTTATTTAAGATTTCATCTATTGCGTGCATAAAGTTCGTTAGATCGTTAGCTATTGACATGCATAGCTCGGAAAATGAAATCGCTGCATTTATATCCTGTCTACAAGCTGGGCAATCTACTGGGTACTATAATATATATGACACTGAATTCCCTCTCAGTGATGTTCTCACTCCTACACTCCTGGAGAATCTTTTGCATCATTTGTCTGAGTACGTCAGACTGGATACATTGTCACTCCTTGTCTCTTCTCCGCAGACCTCGAGAAGTATTCCGGACAACATATTAGACATAATTGCCTCATGTCTAGATGAGTTTGCTTTCGAAACTGATGCTGAATTTAGAAATATTTTCTTTAGCCATATAAGACATCTCCTTCAGAGACTGAGAGCTAGTTCCCACGCCGCTAACCGTGAACTTCAGAAGAACCGCCATTTGACCGATTATCAATCTCAGAAATTGCAAGGTATTTCTGCAGCTGCCGAAAAATTTTGCCGAGAATTACACCAATTTGCCAAATCTCTGGTCCAACCTGGGAGCCAGTACCAGTGGATAGTATCGGGTACCCATATTTTTGAACTGTTAGCCAAGTCATCTGTCGACAAGTCGCTCGATCCTAGCTTATTTGAGAAACATCAAATGGATTTCCCATTTTCTTTGGCAATTTTTGATGAAGAAGCATTGTACCTTCTTATCGATCTATTATCTAACAATTATGATGAGATTCGTTCGCAAGCAGTTCATCTTCTTGAAATGGCCCCAATCGATTCCACAATATATGATACATCCGCAATAAGCTCTTTAAAATCAAGAGCTTTATCAATGTTATCAGGCTTACGTTTTCGCGAGGCCGATGCTGCTGCAAGATTGTTAGACCTATGTTTTCTATTGCTCTATAGACGTAACAGTCCAGATCAACCAGAATTTATTCTATTTACATCACTTGTTGCGGAAGCAGAGCGGAGACTGCGCCTAGCCCAAGAAGACCTCGCGGATGCTGTTCTTAACTACCCTGTACACGGAGTTCTGATTGCTATAAGATTGATTATAAGTCGCATGTACTTTAAACCCTCTCAGAAAGGTGCCAGAATACCAGTGCCCCGCCATTATCCGGAAATGAAAGCTGTGCTTTTAAGTCTAATGCAGTTCACTCTAAATGTTTGGTCTACTGTTAAAGATATCCTTTGCCATGATTCTCCAGAAGGTAATATCCCCTTGGACATTGACGATAGTACGGAGAATACTATGACAGAGCAATCTCAAGCTCAAGTGATTTTAAGTTACGCCTGGAGATCTGTGAAGGAGACAAGCTTTGTCCTGGAGGCCATATTTTCCGATGTGCCACTAGAACTAGTTGATGATGATGAAATCGTCAAGATTGGCTTATTGCTTACTGAAGAACTTTCCACAATTAGACATCGCGGAGCATTTTCTTCCGTATATCCAGCATACATTGCTTGCTGTAGTAGATGCCTGAAATCTTTCAACAAGCAAACTCAACAATTACCCGAAAAATGGCTGAAAGAGAACATAAAGATGCTGACATCTACTAGTCAGTTTATCACGCGAAGATCTGGTGGATTGCCATTTTTAATTACAGGCGTCCTATCTGCTGGATATCCAGAACAAAAGACACTGAATCTCATTAGCGAAACATATGATGAGCTTGAAAATATAGCCCGTATACCAACGTCAGGAGATGTACTCATAACTGATAGCAACTTTGAACTTCCTCAGGTGCACGCTTTCAACTGCATTCGGTTTATATTTATTGAGGCCCGACTATCCGATTACTGTGGATTTCTGGCTGACAAGGCATTATCTATTGCTATATTTAATTTCACCTCCAGAATATGGGCTGTAAGGAATTGCGCGGTTATGCTCTATACTTCGCTCCAAACCAGAATGTTTGGAAATAACCGATTTCAGGTTTCCAGGTTTGCTCAATCCTGTGTTTCAGCAAAGAAGTTTTTTTCTCAATACCAATCATCTCGCTCAACGCTTTTAAGTTTTCTAAGAACACAGGCTAACAATGTGGATGGGTTAGACACTGCAAGAGTTGAAGCTATCTACCCAGTTTTATCTTTGATATCGCGCTTGGAGGTTTCTGATTCTTATGAAGGGTTAGAAGATTTCAAGCCTTATCTTATCAATTGCCTTAACAGTAAAATCTGGAAAGTGCGTGAGATGGCTGCTAGGACCTTGCCATCTTTGTATAGGAACGATAAATTGAGATTTGTGAAGAGTACTTTATCTTCTATTGCTTACTCAAATCAGAATCTACTACATGGCCAGCTTATGGCAGTGAGGTTTATGATTCATGCATTTAAAGCTGATGCTAAGGGATATGCTGGTGAACTAAGTGATCTTCTACTTAATAAATCCTATATCTTATTCAATAATTGTGCAATAATTTGCAATGAGTTCTGCCGGATATGTATGCTGGTTGACTCGGGTTTAGGTGATCGCGGCGGCAATATGTTACATGATAAGTTACTGGGTTACTTCCAGACCTGTTTGCTGGTCAGTTTAAAGGAAAAGATACAGCCTCTCGACTCCACTAGGAGGAGGAACCTGGCAGAGCTAATGAAGCATTTCTTGGAGTTTTACATTCATACAGGTGAGAAAGCGAAAGTAATTTGTCTCCTACAGGATGGATTAAAGTCTAAGTACTATGAGGTGTGTTTAGTTGTTTTAGAGTACATCTCATGTGTTCATCTTGACGATAATGAAACATGTAATATGAGATGTATTTTGTTAGGTATGATCAAGAGTGAGAATTGGAATTTTTTGCGAGGTAAACTGATCGAAGTGTTCTGTGATATTACATTGAAGATTTCCAAAACAAGTCAAGAGATTCTGAGCTACACTTCATTGTGGCCGGTAATAATCTGTGAAGCGAAGTCTGAGTTTTCTAATTCTGTGTCTGAAAATTCGTTGCGTCTTTTGGGTGTCTTAGCTGCTCAATCTAGAAAAGAAGGTATTAAGGAGAGCGAGGGAGAGTGGTTATCTCTTGTCCAGAAAGCTCAGGAAGACGAGTCTCCGCTTTCAAGTAGGTCTGCTGCCCTCGGATCACTCGCAGCATATTTAGAGACATGTCGTTCATTCTATATTGAACCATGTTTTGAAAGTGTATCTTGTTTATTTGCATTCTTGGTGGATGATAGTTCGAATATTAGAAACCAGGCTGCTGCTCTTGCGAGCACTTATATGAAGTTATCAATGAGCTTCAACCCCGTTTATATCGGAAAGAAGCTTAAAAGATTCATAGCTGAGAAATTTGGAAGCAAAGCCTCAGAATTTTTTGTATATATGATATGTGGGTCACAGTTTGACTCCAGGAGAATTTTCGCCAATATACATTCAGACAATGCACTGTTTGCTGTTGAAAAACAGAATCTCTATCGCAATGATGTGTACGAAATAGAGCAATTCTGCATTATACTGAATACTTGTCTTGATTCTGCATCTCCTAATAATGCTTTCATATCTGCCTGCAGTGCGCTTACTGATGTTCTACCTGCCTTCACAGATCAAATACGAAGATCTCCTCAACAGTGGTCGCGCAGTACAGATGTATTCACAGTTGGATATCGCATACTAACTTTGCTCGAGTTATACCAGAAACACAGATCTTTTGATGGTAATTTTAATAAGCTGAAAGGAAATATGGAGGAACTTGAAAAGGTATTTAATGAAAAAGATGTACACTTTTTATGGAAGAAACGCCTGTCCGAAGCGATTGCTTATTCTAATTGATGATTTTACGAATATTAGAACATAATATCTTAAAAAGAGGCATAAAAGGCTCACATTCTCTCAACTGGAGTGAGGCCAAGTAACCTCATTCCATTGTTGAGCACTTGGCGGACGCAGTTGTAAAGAGCTAATCTGGCTTTTGCTAGTTCAGCTTCCTGTCCGGCCACCCATAATTTATCGTAGCAGCTGGAAAACTCATGAGTCAGCTTAAACAGGTAGGTAACAATGGTTGTAGGTTCAGAGTTCTTTGCCGCCTGAAGAATCACGTCGGGGTATTTCGCAAGGATGCGCACCAACTTGACAGCCTCCTTCTCAGTCAAGCGTGTGAGATCGGCTGTTGACAATTCTTCGACAGAAATATTTGCATTTCTGGCAATTGAGTTTAAGCGAGAATGAGCATACTGGAGATAAGGCCCAGTGTCACCTTCAAAAGTTAGGATTCTGGACCAGTTGAACTCATAGTCATTAACGCGCTTAGCAGCCATATCTTGTATCATGACGGCCGAAATGCCTACCAAATCCGCAATCTTATCAGGGTCTTGTACTTGTGCGTATTTATCTTCATTTTTCTTCATTGTTTCGTGCATAGCTTCTTTAGCTTCTTCAAGAATGTTGTCAAGGAAAACCACAGTTCCCTTTCTAGTGGACATGCCCTTAACCAGTCCGAAGTTAATATGTTCAACCTTGTCAGCGAATGGCACTTCCATGAGGTGTAGAATCTTAAATAGCTGTTGGAAGTATAAGTTTTGTTGAGTTGCAACGACATATATGCATTTATCAAAATGGTATTGATTGTAACGGGCCAACGCTGTGCCAATATCGCGGGTAAGATAAAGAGTAGTTCCATCTGCGCGTCTGATTCTAGCTTTTCCGAGTTTAGATTTAGTTAGGTCGATCAGCTTAGCGCCATTAGGCTCAGTTATAGCTATTTTCTTCTCGTCGATAATTTCTTCGGCTTTCTTCATTTCCTCAGCAGGCACTTGGGACTCACCTGAATACACGTCGTAGACGATATTCAGACGATTGTAAATTTGGATATACTTCTGTATACTTAGTTCTCTAAAACGACGCCAAATCGCTAGGGCTTCCTCGTCTCCTTCTTCCATGAGGCTGAAATACTTCTGAGCTTCCAAGTCAGTAGGGGCCTTATCGGTAGGTTCTTCACCGTTAGCCTTGGCATTTGCCTCGATCTTTTCTTCCTCTTCTCTGATGTCGTTATTAACCTTGACATAAACATCAAACAAATGCTGAATAGGGTTAGTCTTGAGCTGTTCTTCATCCCCGTAACGTTTGAAGCCAACTGCAAGAATACCAAACTGCTTCCCCCAATCACCAAGGTAGTTTATTCTGACTACCTTCCAGCCCAGAGCTTCATGGAGATTTGATAAAAAACCCCCAATTATGGTAGATCGCAGGTGACCAGCATGGAAAGGCTTTGCAATATTAGGAGAACTAAATTCGATCAAAGCCGTTTTTCCTTTGCCGGTGTCATTAAAACCATATTTTTCTTTGCGAGTGAGGATATCTTTGACAACAAGGGAGGTCAGAAGGGTAGGGTTGAAATAGAACTGCAAAAAAGCCTTATCTGGGGATACTTCTTGTATATATCCGCCCTTGTTGAACTGTTCAGCCCACTCTACGGCCTTTGCATTAACATCTAGGGATCTATCGAGGCGTAAACGACGCAGGGGAACGAGCAGATCAGGTCGTTCAGGGTTGGTGCTCCATTCGAGGGACGAGAAGCATATGTCCGAGCTGGCACCAGTTAGGCGAGATAATTCGGTCGCGACATATCCTCTGAAGACATCAAAAGGGTTAGCGACAGGGTTTGTGCCTGGGTATGGCTCGAAATCGGAGATTCCAAAAGTGCTGAGCTTGGCTGTAAGCTTATCTAGAGACATTTTAGTGTTATAGGGGGGTAATCTGAATAATCTAGGTGTTCTGCGCACCAGTAGCATAAACCAAGCGCAGATGTATTCTAAAAGTAAAAAAAAACCCAGGGTTACGAACTGCCATTGGCTGAGATGTCGCCTGGGAGTTCAACCTCGAGGGTTGCCGAGCGCAGGGCCGAGAACCTCAGATCAGTGATACCACGACACTGTGATGAGTATTTTAGTGAACGGCTTGCGAGCTGTGAGTGATGATTTGTTAAGATACTTGTTAGTGCAAAAACTGAATGGCAATAGAGGAGCAGTGGGCGCATGCTTAAGGATACTCTATAAAGCGTGGAAAAGAGTACTGCATATAGTTTCTGGAAGTAGTGCGATTGAACGAATATCAAAAGTGGGGTTCTTAGCTGAGGTTGAATCGCAGAGGAATATATCTAGTTCTAGGCTATTGAAAAGGCAAGTATGGCATCTTTATATAGAGCTAGTCTTGTCGGATCAGATAGCTAACATGGACAAAGTATTTGAGAATGTGATTAAAGAACTGGACGAGCATCCTGAAGAGGAAGGCGTACTTTGCTCGAGGCTAACGAGCGAGATATGTGCGCGTAAGCATATTTTTGTCCCACGGGATACCATTCAGCTGTCGTTGAGCTATATGTTCATTCGGAAGGGAATCCAAGCGATTATACGAATAGGCGTTGCACGGAACCAGTTAATAGATGAATCCCACATGGATGTTGTATTTCAAGAAAATCTGGAGACATTTGAGGTGATTAGCAGCCTGTTAAGACTCAAATCAGAAGACAATAAATGGCAGACTATAGGGTTCCAAGGCAAAAACCCTTGTACTGATTTCCGTCGTACTGGTATTGTCGGCTTGCGTTTCCTAGAGTATATGGTGAAGAATCAGATTGACGATACCAATGTGATCATTTCTGAGTCGCGATCCGAGATAGGCACAGGAATATGGTATCCCTTTGCTTTAGCTGGCATTCATGTGGTGGATCTAGTGCTCAGGATGCCCGAATACAGATTTGTGGAGTTGTTCATTTATCGCTGTGGTAATAATAATTCTGTTGCAGGCGTCAAAGAGTCCTTTTACCGTCTATGTGTTCACGTGCTATTGGAGTATCATGGTTTCTGGAAGCAGGAGGTGGTCAATGGTCTATATAAAAGTGTTATGGACTTTGAAGAAAGCTTCAGGAGATATTACTTTAAGTTTGAGTACCTGATTTAACTGTTTCAGATGTGATAACAATCCATCTACTAACCCCCAAGAGGTTTAACTCCCCACTGAATCAGCTTGGGAGGAGGTTTCCGAACTTAGCGTCCGAGCAACCTCAAGGATGAAGACGGTAAAATCTCAGCCTAATTACATATTATCTGTGCCAGAACGGTTAAGATGCGCATTTAATTCCGATTTGGCGATCGATGCTCGGAAAACCAGCTGCTGCAACTCATCAATATGCTCCAATTGCCAAAAGGCCTTACAGGATGACAAGACGTGTAAAGTATGCAACAACGAGGTAAAATCAACTTCTATCGACGATCCAATGCGTCAGAGTGTCCTAGTTTTTTTGACTTTGAATGAAAGGCGAAGATTTCGAACCTTTGTCCGCATAAGGGAAGAGAGAGCCCTTGAGAAGAAGAAGCAAGAGGAAGAAAAGAAGAAAGCGCAAGAGGTGAAGGAAGAAGAGAAAACCGAAGAATCACTCAAGGAGGATGATACTGATACCAACGATGTCGCCACACAGGTTAAGGAGGAAAATCCTTATATTGCTATGCTCAAGATTATGGGGCTGGATACGTCCAATGTCTTGCGGAGAGAGGGCTCTTCAGCACCCGACAAAGAAGCTGACCAGAATCGATCAAAACGGCAGCCGCCTCAAAATATGCAAGATAGGCCATCTGGTAGTGAAAGAGGTGCAAGTGATCGTGGCCGTGATAGACCAGAAAAAGGAGGACGTAACGACGCCAGAGATCGTCCCCACGAACGAGATCGTCCCCACGAACGAGACCGTCCCCACGAACGAGACCGTCCCCACGAACGAGACCGCCCCCATGAACGAGATCGGCCCAGAGGTCATGAGAGAGATCGTCAAAGAGATTATCATGACCGCGATAGAAATGACAGGTATAGGGATTGGGACGCAGGACGGCGCGATAGGCCTCCAGTTCGAGATTTGCAGTATGAAAAGGATTACTCTCGAGGTCAAGACCGATTCCGCGATCGTGACCAGAATAGAGATCGGGAGCATAATAGACGAGAAAGACCCAGAGAACGAGGCTCTGGTCCAGACTCTGATAGACCTGGTAAAGACAAAGAGGCTCCTAAGGACAGCGGCACTCCTGGTAGCCGTGAAGGAGTGAAAGAGAAAGAAGGTCGACCTAGCCCAAACGGAGGTGCATCTTTTGCCAACAGACTGAATCCACGAAAAAGATCGCGTTCGCCTGCTAGTGGCTCGGAAGAATCACCAAAAGAGACCAAAGAACCGAGGCGTCGAAGGCGTGGTGGCCGATCGAGGAGAAGGCGTCGTTGAACTACTGATTACACGCTAGATTATGCAATGTTATGACAAAATAGTAGCTTTTATAGTCTAAATGCCATAAACTTTTGAGAGAATAGCAATATTTAGCTAACTAAGGACAAGTGTAGCCGCCGTCGACAATAATATCTGTGCCAGTAGTGTAGGTGGAAGCATCAGATGCCAACAGCAAGTAGGTTCCCACAAGCTCACGAGGGTCGGCCTCGCGCCCCAGAGGAATGAAAGATTGCCATTTGGCGCGAATATCGGGGTCGACGAAATTGGAAAGCTCGGTTCCAATGTATCCAGGGGAGACAGAATTAACACGCGCAAACCCGGCCCATTCGACAGCCAATGATTTAGCCAAATGCACGACACCAGCCTTAGCAGCATTGTAAGCAGCTTGCATCTGAGGGAAGTTGACAATATGGCCAGACATAGAAGCAGTGAAAATTAAAGATCCTCGGCCTTGCTTGCGAAAAATTTTACCAACTGCCTTAGAAGTATAGTAGACACCGTTGAGATCGACATCTATGATGTGGTGCCAAGCAGTGTGATCAGCGACGTCCAGCATAGGGCCGGAAGTCCAAGCGTCTCCAGCATTGGCGACCTGGATGTCCAAAGCGCCAAAATCTGCATAAATCTGCTCAACAGTTTTTTCGATTGCCTCAGATTTGGAAACATCACATTGATAAGCTTTGGAGCGGACTCCATAAGTCTCCGAAAGGTACTTGGCCTTGGCATCGGCATTACGAGAGTTATACCATAGAGCGACATCAGCACCGGCTTGAGCATAAGCCTCGGCAACAGCCCAGCCAATTCCAGCAGATGATCCAGTAATAGAAGCTACTTTTCCCTTAAGAGAAAAGAGGTCCAAGACATTAGGAGCCAATTTCGGTGCAGGCTGGGGTAATGGTCCGAGACCAGTAAATTCGGTAGCGGTAGGGCGCGGCATCTTAATTGTAGTCAGTTCTGGCGATTGTAAAGTAAAGTGCAGTTAGTTAAACTTAGTAGATTCTTGATTGAAGCGTACTATTAGATAAATAACCGGGAATCGATAGACAATTGCTTTTCTTTTCCTTAATAAAGAGGAGGCGAGACAGCGTCGGGGAGCATCTTGTATTTATACTCAGATTACCCTTACCCGGAATGGTCTTATTGGCACGCTAGTTTAGGATTATCTTCCTTCAGGTTCCATAGGAAAACAGCCGGGTGAGCGAGCAAACTACTGAGTATCCTTCTTGGAGGCTATCGATTAAGAAGAGCATACTCAAAATTCCTAAAAATCCGAATGGTGAAGTCCTCAGAAGGGAGGTAGTATGATCAGCTCCGAGGCCAAGATAGGCACTGTCGCTCCCCCTGAGGCAACTTTATTTTCATTATACCCAAATAGGCAATAACGTTATACTCGCTCAGCGCTGATCATGCCGGCCTATTCTGAGGTGGCATTTAGCGTAGGCCTATGTACGTGGTTATAATGCCTCGTAGTCTGGTGAGAAAAGAAAAACCAAGACTATCATGTTACAGAAGAGCGTGTTTTCTGGGGTGTGACCTAACATGGCCCCTAGCTTCTCCCTAGCTGCAACCCCCAGCTAGCCTTCGCGTTTGTTCATTAGCGAGGTAGTCTGGCTTTCTTTATTGCTACAGGGTTATGTGAAGCGGGGTTCCTGTAGACGAACAAGCTTCAGCTCAGATTTACAGAGTTAGCTGTGCTTACGTATTGGTCACTAGCAACTCAGATATGTACATCTAATCTCCCCAATACCGGGGTCTGGTTTCTACTGGCTAACTAGAAGTAAACTTGAATAGTATACACGCTCAACATGATATTTTACTATCAATCGCAGTGGCATAGTCTGATTGGTGCTCTGATGAAATAGTTGGGTAAGGGTATTTTCCTGAGTAGCTTAATTGGGCTTCGTAGGCGCGCGATACGAGTATTAAACCATTTGCAATCGCATTAACTAGCTATTTTTAGATAAGACCCGGTACATCATATATAGCTGTGTGATAGTACGCTTTTTACTCTTTGCACAACAAGTATCTTGTTTTACTGATATTCCAGATACCTGTTTTAGCAAAAGATAACGGCCGTTATGGGATACCCTGACACGTTTAAAGGATATGCTGCTATAGATAAGGAACACTGGAACAAGCTGACCCACTACGAATACAAACCAAAGGAGTTTCAAGACAATGATATAGATATCGAAATAGAGTACTGTGGCATATGCGGATCCGATCTACATACTCTCAGGTCAGGCTGGGGACCCACACATTATCCAGTTGTTGTAGGTCATGAAGTAGTTGGGAAAGCAGTAAAGGTCGGTAAAAATGTCAAGAGCATCAAGATCGGAGATATAGTCGGTGTGGGAGCTGCTGCATGGTCCTGTGGAAAGTGCCATGCATGTGCTACTGATAACGAACAGTACTGTCCTGAACTGGTGGAGACATACAACTGGAAATACAAGGAGGGATGGTTCGCATATGGCGGTTATGCAGACTACATTCGCATCCATGAGCAGTTCGTCTTTAAGGTTCCTGAGGCTATTCCGAAACACCTGGCAGCACCAATGATGTGTGCTGGTTTAACATTGTACTCGCCATTAAAGCGAGGTGGAGCCGGCCCAGGTGTGCGGGTAGGAATTATTGGCATTGGCGGACTTGGACACTTTGGGCTGATGTTTGCAAAGGCACTGGGCGCTCATGTCACAGCGATTTCTCACTCCGAGTCGAAAAAGGCTGATGCCTTAAAGATGGGTGCAGACGCTTTCATATCTACCAATACTGAAGGCTGGAGTTCTGACCCAGCTAATGTGCAGTCCTTCGACCTGCTTCTCTGCACTAATTTCTCAACTGATATGCCTCTCGATTCCTACATTGGACTTCTGCGTGTTTCCGGAACTTTTGTCATTATAGGCATGCCAGAAGGAAAACTACCGGCTATCAGTGCTCCAACCCTCATGGTATCTAATGCAGCCATCCGCGGAACCAACGTAGGATCTAAGGCAGAAGCTACAGAGATGCTCGAATTGGTCGCCAAACTAGATATTAAGCCATGGGTGACAGTTAGACCTATGTCGGATGTAAACCAAGCCGTCACTGACATGCATAACTCCAAGGCCCGCTATAGGTATGTTCTTCAAGCCAAGCTTTGAATGGGGATACGAGAACCGTCGATCTAAATTTAAACTTTCATTTCGGTTTAATTTAACGCGGTTAGTATCGAATTAACCCGAAAGTGGGCTCCATAGCAACAGACGCAGGCCTCACCTGTCTAGAACCGCTAAACTTTCCGGTTTGGTTTTCCGCGATAAGCGCGAACGTTACTTACAAGGACGGTCTGGACTCTGATTGGTTGAAATTATCTACCCTTTCTAGGAGATATTGAATTGGGCCAATTAAGGCTATAGATGACCTACAGCCCGATTTGGTTGCACGTAGAAATGTTAACAAGGTTATCAGTCTTTTATTTGTTCCCTATAAATCATTTTGGTTCCAGATCTCAGTATCTTTATCTTCACTGTTGTTTCACCAATCCTTGATTGTATCTATTGTTGTGGCACATCTGTCTGCTCGATTGTAATTACCCGAACATAGTTGAGGCGCCACTATAGTTTCACGTCACTGAATATCGATGCGAAATTCGTCGTCTCGCTCTACAGCTACCACGCTGCCTTTTTCCGTCATGGCATTCGCTCCTCTGGTAGAGATGTCTCCGGATGTTGATTCCAGGTCTACAGAAAGCCCACAGCAGCTAAATGTTGATGCATTTCGAGACACGCATACTCTCATTGAATCAAACCCTGAAGGTCAGCTTTCCGCCGATCCCCTATCTAAAGACAGCAACGATTTCGCTGTAAAATCCGAAAGCATTGATGCCAGCTTGCCAGCCACGAGCAGAAAAAATCCTTCCTCGAGATCAACAATGGCCTCGAAGTCTCAAAAAGTTTCGAAGAAATCATCATCCAGAGGTCGAGCTCGTACGCGCACTGGCTGCCTCACTTGTAGACGACGCAAGAAGAAATGTGACGAGGGTAAACCGGAATGTTCAAACTGCTTATCAAATAACCTGATTTGCGAGGGCTATATCCCTAGGTCTTTTTGGAAATCTCCGGATTCCCGGGCTAAGAGTGCCCTCCAGCTTCATGATAGACAGAGCATGTCTAGTTCACCAGCACCTGTAGTAGGAACTGAGCTCCCTCCATCGACTTTGGGCATCCCAATCCTCTCTGATAATACTTGCAATGACCTCATCTGTGCGTCTCATTATACTGTAACCCTTGAGAATGAGGTGGATACTGAAACCGGGGATGCAGTTGTTGTCTCTATTTCGTCTAACAATGCAGAAGCGGTGAAAAGATTTACTGAGAAATTTAATACAATATCTAGGGTTATATCTCCAGTGAATCCTCGAAATTCGACGCCTAGTTTGAGCGCATATAGCATACCTAGTATAATTGGTGGAATTGATTTACCGCTCCATCGACGACTTCTGCAGTACTATATCAATAACTCTTCTCGACACTTTTCCTTGATTGTGGAAGAAGATAAGAACCCATTTCTAACTGTGATACTACCGATTGCAATGCGCCATGAGTTGCTGATGCATTCTTTACTGCATCTCTCAGCCGGCATTCTTAGAGAGCATCTCGATCCACATCATCCAGATTACGAAATGATAGCTAAAGAAAATACTCGGCAACAGCAGATTGCCATGCAGATGACTACCAACATGCTGAGCAGCATGGAGCTGGCTGTGCGGGATGAAACGGTGGCTTCCGTTTTACTTTTTGTCGCTCTTACTTTATATACTGGAGATAAACAAGGAAATACGTTTAGGCATATAGAAGGCTTACGTCGATTGCTTATTGCTCGTGAAGCGTTAAGGAAGTCTGATAACTTTGATCCCCAGTGCATTGATGGAATGGAATTTGAGGAGGGAAACCCCATGCCTTCATCCAGTGATGTATTTTTCTATGATTTCTGGCTCTACGGCAATGTGATGTCGGGAATGAGCTGGAAGACACGTGCGACCAAGAATATTCCAAGGTCTGGCTCCTTCTATAACACTATTGCTAGCGTACGCACGCGAAGAGGCACGGACTCTAACCGAAGTAGTTCTGAGAAGTCACTGGATGCACAAGTGGAAGAATTCGAGAGTTCTCTCATGGATCTCATTATGGACGGCCCTAGCGCTCACTCCCAATATGATTCCCAAGACGGTGTTGCAATTGTTGATGACGTATATGCTCCACTGCGAAGAGATTCCGGTCTGAGTGACGATATAAGGACGAATGATGACATATGCGGTTCTGCAGTGTGTGACTCAGAAGGATTTGCGGCAAACTCGCCGTCCAACGTATCTGAACATTCAACTACTCACCGTGCCTCAAACTCTTCCGACTGTTCTTCTTCTTCGCGGTTTCGCAATGTTGCTAATTTTCGACATCGATCCACTTCGAGCTCTTCTAGTTCCTCGAAGTCGAGCAAACCCGCGGAGCCGCCTGCCCCGGCGACATCGAGGAAGATCACATCTGCCACTTCTCTAGCAACTTGCTTCACTGGCGTTGGAGGGGATCTTTTTGAACTTATCAACGATGTTTGCCGGCTCTATGTCGATGTTGTTGGACAAGCTGAGAATAACTTCCAGATTTTTGGCGGCTCTAGACCTAATTCTTTCCCTTCTGACGCCATTCTACGAGCTATTGAACTAGAAGGAAGATTGGCTGCTTGGAAACCAATACCGCCTGAAGATGGGTCAGAAATGGATTGGAGACTTGTTCTGTTAGCTGATTGTCACAGACTGTGTGCGTACATATGCTTGCATAGAATTCTTTACTATAAAGATGGACTGTCTCACCCAAGAACAAGAGCAACTGTGACAGCTGCTATCGACCTTTTCAAAAGACTGCCTTTGTATAGCCAAACGGAAACCTTTTTGATTTTTCCTCTTTTTGCTATTGGATGCTCAACAATTGACTACGAAGAAAGGATGTTTGTCCTGGATCGATTTGAGCATGTTCGCAACTGGTGTGGCTATGTAAACATTAAGTACGGTATTGAGATCATGCGAGAATGCTGGAGGAGATGGGATCACAAAGAAGATGGCTGGGAATGGCAGAATGTGGTGGAGAGCAAGGGATGGAGTATAATGATTGCGTAATGGTATTTCAACTATTTGGATAAAAAATGAGATTATGTAATTTGGTTATTATAATTTCTAATTTTACTAGTATAGCGACTAATTAGCTACTTCACTTGCCAGAGATACCTTCAAGAGCTTGTTTAAGGTCAGCAATGAGATCATCGGGATCTTCAGCTCCTACAGATACTCTTAGTAAGGTAATGGAGCAACGTGGATCGGTTTGGGCACGCCATTCAATTAAAGATTCAACACCGCCAAGAGAAGTGGCATGGTGAAACAGCTTTAGCTTACTGGGGAGAGTCTTAGCCGCCTCCACAGTGCCCAGTTCAAAAGCAAACACAGGGCCATATCCATTCGGCAATTGCTTCTTGACGAATTCATCAGTTTGCAGCGACGAATGATGAATCGCGGTAATTGGAAATTTATTTTCCTTTTTCACCTCAGATAGCCATTTAACAATTTTAAGTGCATTGCGAGATTGCTTTTCTATTCGCATGGTATACGTACGCAAGGATCTAATGAGAAGGAATACCTCAAGAGATCCAGGGATGGAACCAAGGTGAATACGATCCACAATCAGCTGTTCCTTGATCTTAGCATCTTTTACTGAGAGCAGACCAGCTAAAAGATCGGAATGGCCTGCGAAATACTTTGTCGCAGAATGCATGACGATGTCAGCACCAAACTCAAAAGGATCCTGTAAGGGAGGAGGAGCGAATGTGGCGTCGACAACAAGATAGGCACCTCGAGAATGGGCTTTTTCAGCAAAAGCGGTTATATCGAAGGAGGTACCAGTCGGGTTGACAGGAGTTTCAAGGTGGATCATATCTCCGGGTCCAAGGCTCTCAGGATCGCAAGATAATGGAAGGATCTCCACAGCAGGTGCATCAGCTCCTTTACCGGACAGTCGCTGAAATATCTCTAAAACGCCGTGACAGCCATGATAGCCATCACCTATAGCCACGCGCCGAGGATTGAGGTGTACAAGTACAGCCAAGAAAGCAGCAAGACCATTTGCGTAGAGGACAGTTGGTTTGCCAATGATAGATTCTAGAATGGCTTCAGCTCGGTGTGTATTCCTATTGGTAACACGAGAATAAATGTATCCATTTCCAGCAGCATCAGCAAGGCTGCTGGACTCTCGAACACTCTTTAGCTCATCGGGGTTGTCAGAGTAGTGGAATGTAGTAGACGAATGAATACCTGGCGCAACGTCTGTGAGTTCGGGGACGGTATCGTCATCCGCATGGATTCCAAGAGTATCTAATGACAAGACCATATTGAAGTGAGCAAAGAACAAGAAAACTCGTGTGACGTTGTATTTATATCTGTGCGGGCTTCAACTAAAATGTGCGGGTTCTTCTACGACGATCGAAAGTTTGAAAGTCGAGTCAGAGGTCAGACTCATGGACGAGAGTAATAACGCAATAGCGGTTAGGCACGTGATTGGCTGTAAGCACGGCTATCGGAGGAATGAGTACGTGTCATACTGAGGTGGCCGTATTCACAAACGTTCTATATGTGTCACCGGTCCGACGCATAACCAAGCAAGGATTACCGAGTTGTGAATAGTCCGAGAAATAGCAGGGAGGCCTGGTAAGGATGGTAGCAAGAGGCATTAAGCTCGGTTGCGGGGGTCGCGACGAGGTAGTAAGCTGCTGGCCACAAACGGCAATGAGGCTCTCTTGCGGGGAACCCTAAACTGCGCTGACCGAGATGGGGAGCCGACAGGCGATCTACGCAAACACCCAGCCGAGGAACATGGCCTAGAGCACAGGACTGGTAGCGAAATGAGCAGAAATAGTATAGAGGTGCTCATTTTATTGTGCAAAGACCGTGAAGGTAAGGATAAGATTATCAAGATCATCCAGTATATTGGTAAGGTGATCTTGTGGGGTACATCAGCAGGCGGTTCTGGCTTGTATAGACGGTATGAAGTGGACAGAATCTTGAAAGCGCTGGTCGATAACTTTTCGATGTTTCGAAAGATAATCCGATTGTTTGATTGGGTCGAGCCGTTGCATGAACTGGTAGAGATGAGCCTTGTTTCCAGCAAGACTGGAGCATCGCACCTGGCGTCGAGCAGAGCATTGTTTGATTTGGTCAATTCCATCGCAGATGACATTTACTGCCTGTACAAGATGAAAGTGATCACGTCCAAAAACATTGGCCATTCTGCTGATCTGCAATCGAACCGTGCTTGGCTCGGCACTATCATCTTAGATATATATATCCTTCTGGAAAGGAGGAAGGCCATCATGGCTATGGAGGATTATGAAAAGAAGCAAGAAGCTTTGAAACTCAATACCGTCAGCATATTGAAACTGACATGCGATTTCGGATTTTGTGGTAAGTGCGAATGTCTGGCTGGCGGGAACCGAACGATGCTAACATGAAACGTAATAGTCCACGATGTATTCGAATGGAACATGACTCCAATCTATCAGGCTTCACTTGGACTGGGATCTGCGTCACTGAGGTAAGTAGTGTAATGGATTGTATGCGAGGGCAAGAGACTAACGCAGCTAGTTTTTTCAAGCTCGTTCAGAAGTATCGATGAAAGCGCCTATGGCTCTTCCTGTAATGCGGCACGTAATATCTCACTTAGACCACGTACTTTCTCTAGCGTACGGTTATGAGCGTCCTGCAGCTCCATGTATCTTTGCTTCTCGTAGATTATACGGTCTGTGTAATACTTGTCTTGATAATTAATGTACTGCCGAAGACTTTCAGATCTTGCTCTAACGTTCTCTGTGATCTCCCCTAAACCGCTGGTGAACTCCAAAATAGTCTTATTCAGTAGCTCATTCTGGGTTCTTAGCTGCCGAACAGAATCCTTCAGGTTGATGTTCTCTTCCACGAGCGTCTTTTCAAGACTAGAAGCGTCAATCGACGCAGGGCAATGGGCACCGTCAGTGATCGCTGTTTCAGTTAATTTGAATACATGATCCAGATTAGCTTGATTCTCCTCCAATTGTGCCGCTAGTTCCGCAAAAGCAGACCAGATGTTTGCCAGCTCAGCAGCTTTAGGTATGTCTGCTTCCTCACTCATTGCTCGTCTCAAGCTGAGGGTCTCCCGCTAGCAACCCACCCGTATATTATGGGAGGTTCTCCCAAAATTCTTCGAGGAAAGGTTACCCAGTTATTTACACTACTACCTCGCCTGTGAACTCCGATTCCTGTCTTTTCTCCTAATTGTAATAAGCAGTTTACACAATGTCCAATCAGGCTGAATTGATCAATTTGTTTCGGCTTTCTTTGAGCCCAAGCAGCGCTTTGGATGCCGAGAAATCTTTACGCTCTTTGGAATCCTCTCCTGGCTTCTCTATAGACCTATTACAACTAGTTGCAGACGAATCTGTTAGTCTGTCTATCAGACTGGCAGCCTCCCTTTTCTTTAAGAATTTTGTTCGCCGAAACTGGACGGATGACGACGGCAATTATCTTCTTCCAGTTGACGATGTCAACTCTGTAAAATCAAAAATTGTGCCTTTCATGATCACACTTCCTCGTCAGCTACGAAGACAGGTTGGTGAGAGTATAAGCAGCATCGCCGACAGTGATTTCCCTGACAGGTGGCCTGATCTTATTGATGATCTGGTTGCGCGCCTTTCTAAAGATGATCCTTCTGTTAATAACGGTGTCTTTGAGGTCGCCCATTCTATATTTCGCAGGTGGAGACCTCTTTTCCGCTCCGATCGTCTTTTTCTAGAGATTAAAATGGTTTTAGAAAAGTTTTGTGTACCTTTCCTGACCGTTATACAACACACAGATGCCCAGATTGATGCTTCGAAATCGGATGCACAAACCCTTCCTCTCCTTTTCGAAAACCTACTCCTGATCACAGAAATCTACTATGATTTAAACTGCCAAGATATACCTGAATTCTTCGAAGATAATATAAAGTCTCTGATGGAGTTTGTCTACAAGTATTTTGTATATACCAATCCTCTTCTTGAATCCGATGACGAAACCGAATCCGGGCCCTTGGAGCAGGTAAAATCATCGATCTGTGATCTTCTTACTCTCTACGTTCAAAGATACAATGACGTATTTGAGCCACTTCTCGAGCCTTTTGTGCAGTCAACTTGGTCTTTGCTCACCTCTACGGGTCCTGAGCCGAAGTATGATATACTTATTAGCAAAGCTATGCACTTTTTAACCGTGGTCTCAAAAATCCCCTCTCATGCCTCCAGCATCTTCGCACAGGAGTCAGTTGTTAGTCAGATAATAGAGCTCGTTATTCTCCCAAATACCGTACTTCGAGAATCAGACGAGGAATTATTTGAAGACGATCCTATTGAATTTATTCGCCGAGACCTTGAGGGTGCTGATACTGACACTCGCAGGCGTGCAAGTACCGATCTGCTTTCTTCTCTTCGAGAGCACCACAATGAGCTTGTTACAAAAGTCGTTCTTGAGCAGGTTGCGATATACCTTAATCGATACCAAACCGATTCTGCTAACTGGAAGGCAAAGGATAGCGCTCTATATTTATTCTCTGCTTGCGCTGTAAATAGTTCTAATGCCGTGAATGGAGTATCATCCTTAAACCCTCTTGTGGATGTATACGATTTCTTCACAAAGAACGTCGCCAATGACTTGCTCATTGACGTGTCGCCTATAGCGCGCGTCGATTCTATCAAGTACATTTACACATTCCGCAATAATCTGCCAAAATCTGTTCTCACACAGGCCATGCCAGTTCTTTCCTCCTTTTTGGCTTCAGATAATTATGTGGTCTTCACTTATGCCGCAATCACCATAGAGAGACTGCTTTCAATGAGAAACCCTGAAATACCATCTGCAAACCTGTTCAGCAACTCAGATTTTGTGCCATTGGCTCAAGATGTATTGAGTCATCTCTTTGCTAAAATAGAACGAGTCACTACTCCTGAAAAATTGGCTGAAAATGAATACCTAATGAGATGCGCTATGAGAGTGCTTGTTGCAGCACAATCATCAATTACGCCCCACGCCCTAGATCTTTTGGGCCATCTCACTAATATCATCCAGATAGTTTCAAAGAATCCGTCAAACCCTCGATTTACTCATTTCTTATTTGAAGCGTTAGCCTCCGTCATCCGATTTGCAGATATAAGTCAGCCTAATCTTGAGGCTGCCGTGATGCCGACTCTGTTTGGCTTGCTTTCCGACGAAGTTATTGAGCTTGTACCGTATGCTTTTCAGATCCTGGCTCAGACTCTTGAAGTTTCTAAATCTTCTGGAATATCGGACAATTATAAGAATTTAGTCGAGCCACTACTGGCACCTGCTTTGTGGGATTCTAAGGGAAACATTCCAGCAGTATCTAGGCTTCTAGTAGATATTGTTGAAAAGGAACCATCTGCATTTCAGGAGAGCAATAGGTTGTTACACCTCCTTGGTGTCTTTCAAAAGTTAATTGCTTCAAAGGTGAACGATAATTTTGCATTTGACTTGATGCTCGCCTGCATGAAATCTATTGATCTCGATCCAGAACAGCACATTAAGCAAGTAGCTGTGATAATGCTTCAAAGGCTTCAAAATTCGAGAACAGATAAATTTGTGATGCTTTTTGCCAAGTTTATCCTAAGTATAGCCGCCTCTAACGACCCACGCCTGGGCTTTAGTTTTGCTTACTCATTTCTGGAATGTGTGCAAAGTGGCCTTTTCTTGACATTGTTTGGCCAGTTCATTGTACCTGCCTGTTCCTGCATTGTGGGTCGAGCAGAGAAGAAAACTGCTGTTATTGGGCTTACTGAGGTTCTTGTTCAGCTACCGAATTCTACATCTGTATCCGAACAGCAATTCACATCAGCTATTGAAGCCGTTCTAGCGCTATTAGGAACTGGAGCAGCACACTCGGCAGATGAAACCGAAAATGTGGAAGTCACTGAAAATGATCTTTCCTTCAATTCGTCTTACTCTCGGTTGGTTATTGCAACAAAACGCTCAGAAGATTTGAGGTCGGATGTAAGTGATGTACCTTCATATATTAAGTTGAGGTTGTCATCTGGAACAGGTAGAGTGTCTGGTTTACTGTCAGCTCTCCCGGCTGAAGTGTCCGGTAGGTTATCTGCTGCATAATGCGGTATATACTTATGAGTTTACGCGATAATATTATCTCATTCACACATTATTTCATAAACATACCTACGCCTGAGAATGTGTCGTAGTGTTAGATCTTCCAGAGCCAAATCCTTCATATGTCTTTGTCTTGCTCACACCGCCGTTTTTTACTAACTGATAAAGGGTCATCCAAGCAGAGGCATCCACTCCTTGAAGACGCCTCGCTTGCCCTAGGGTTTCTGGATGAGCTGAATTAAGTGCAATTTTTGCTTCAGTGCACAGGGATCGTCCTAATGTATTATAATCGAATCCAACAGGAAGTGGAATAGCTTCTTGAGCCAAAAAGCTTTCAGCCAGTCGAGTTTCTCTATTGAGATAGACCGCATATTTTGATTCGATGTAGAGCTGCTTGATAATATCTGTTGGGCACTCTTTCAACCCGGGAATTTTTCTGGCAAACTCTTCATATATATTTGTCTCATCAATGTCAATTAATCTTAGGATGTCAAACCCATTCCGCAGTTTTCCATCATTGTTCACCTTGATGCCATAGTTCGATTGCCATTTATTTGGAGACAATTTAACGGTCAAAAGAGAGCTATGGGCTTGTTTGAGCTGGTCTTCTTTTTCTTGGTATAACTTCCAACGAATGTCCCCAACAATTCCCGCCTCTCTACCTTTCCGGGTAAGACGATAGGCCGCATTATCAGCACGTACACTCAAACGGAACTCAGATCGAGAGGTGAACATTCTATACGGTTCTGTGACACCCTTTGTAATCAGATCATCAATAAGAGTTCCAATGTATGCGTCGCGTCTTGTAAGTATCAGCGGATCCCGTCCCTTAGCAGCCAGACCAGCATTAGCGCCTGCAATTATACCCTGCGCAGTGGCCTCTTCATATCCTGTTGTCCCATTAATTTGACCAGCAAAATATAATCCTGATACTATCTTGGATTCCAAAGTGTATCTAAGATCCCTTGGGTCAATATAATCGTACTCCACTCCGTATCCTGGTTGTAGCATTGTAACATTTTCAAGGCCTGGGATCGATCGAAGTAATTCTAGTTGATTTTCTTCAGGAAGAGTTGTCGATATTCCATTAGGGTATATAACGTCAGTATCAAACCCTTCTGGTTCCAACCAGACGATATGCTTCTCTTTATCCGGAAATCGAATCATTTTTGATTCTATAGATGGGCAATAGCGAGGGCCATTCACTGTTTCTCTGATGTGAATACTTTTGTGCATATTTTCAGCCACAATTTTGTGTGACTCTGCAGTTGTAAACGTTTTGTAGCATGTTAATTGAGACTTAACTGAAGGCTCAGAGTTGAGAAAGCTGAATGCTTCTGGGGGGATCTCACCTTCCTGTTTTTCAAGTGCTGAGAAATTAATGGTTTTCCCATCCAAACGGGGAGGAGTTCCTGTTTTTAGTCTACCTAGACGGAATCCTGCCTGTTTTAACGAATCAGATATGCCAAAAGTAGCAGGTTCACCAATACGGCCTGCAGGATAAACAGTCTGTCCTATGTGAATCTCACCACTCAGAAATGTTCCTGTTGTCAAAACAACTCGCTGTGTCGGTATTATGCGGCCAGATTCTAATATTACTCCGCAAACTGAACCATTAGACAAAGATGTGTTAGAGGCTTTTACACTTTCATCAATGACAATATCCTTAACACTATCTTCGAGGATGGTGAGATTCTCATACGAGGTTATCTCTTCTTGCATATACTTTTTGTATAATCTTCTGTCAATTTGAGCTCGTGGCCCTCTGGCAGCCGGGCCTTGAGAGCGATTGAGCATGCGAAAATGAACACCGGCTTTATCTACGATTCGGGCAACCACTCCGTCTAGAGCGTCTACCTCCCTCACAAGAGTGCCTTTCCCTATTCCTCCAAAACTAGGGTTACATGAACATGTTCCCAGTCCATCAATTTTTGGTGTTACCAGTGTTGTCTTTGCTCCAGCACGAGCACTTGCTGTGCTGGCTTCGCACCCAGCGTGCCCACCACCGATCACAACCACTTCAGTTGGAGGGCCGAGCTTTCTAAACGCTGCAAGATCCGGTGCAACCGACAACAAAGAGATGTCCCGCCGTAACAAACCAGCTAGGTTTCTTTTATGCCGAGCAAATATGTCACGCATGTTGTACATGATGGCGAAGAAAAAGAAGCGGTGGTTTTCTTCCCGAAGGAAGTCATCGAAAAAGTTTAAATCTCATATAAACATGGCTACCCGATTCGATTAATTGGTAATAATGACCTTCCGTATGTAGATTTTCAGATGGCGCCCCCGAAATTGAATGACTGGATTAAGCAAGCTACAATAAAAGAGCCCAACTCTCTGTTAAAGTTTGACAGTTTTGGCACATATATTCATCATAAAGAGGCGAAACTGATCCGCCTTTGTCAGGAAAATGTCGATGAGAGCCTGCCACAAATCTTCAAAGGGTGCATATGCTATATTAATGGATACACCACTCCAGATCCTCGTGAATTAAAGGAGATGTTGAGCGCTAGAGGTGGAATATGTGTTCAGTTTCTCCGAGGAAAGACTAGTGTTACACATATTGTTGCTTCACAACTTACACCAAGAAAGATAGAAGAGTTTAAGGCTTATAATGTTTTGAAACCGCAATGGATTATTGACAGTATTTCGGCTGGAAGACTTTTACCTTTGAATGATTATAGCTTGCATAAGTTGTCTCCTCAGCAGAAGACTCTACAGTTGTCAAAAAGAATGCCTGCTTCTCGCAGATATCGAGCAGGTCAGGACTCTGATAACTTTTTGCTTCAGTTTTACACACAATCACGACTTCATCATTTAAGTACTTGGAAGAATGAGCTAAAGTTGCATTTCCAGAGTCATATTACTGAGTATATGTCTAGGAAAAGCTCTCCTTCTCAGACCAAGAATCGTCTAGTTGCGCATATTGATTTCGATTCCTTTTTTGCTTCAGTTTCACTTCTCAAATATCCTGAACTATTAAAGAAGCCTGTATGTGTAAGCAGTGGGTCATCATCGGGCATAGATTCAAGTGCTGATGTTGCCAGCTGCAACTATATTGCCCGTGAGTTTGGTGTGAAGAACGGGATGTGGGTAAGAACAGCCAAGCAACTTTGTCCAGACCTTGTATGCCTTCCGTATGACTTTGATGCTTATGAAGTTGCTTCTAAAGCCTTGTATGAGTGCATAATTGGTATGAATGCTGACGCAATTTTCCCAGTATCTATCGACGAAGCTCTCGTTGAAATTACATCACGCTGTCATTCTTTGGCAAGCGAGTCTACCTCATTATCTGAAGCTGCTAGAGTTGTTTGTGAAGAAGTTCGTGCTCAAATATACGATACTACCGGATGCACGGCTAGTGTTGGTGTAGGCCCAAATGTTCTATGTGCAAAAATAGCTCTACGTAATGCTAAGCCTAACGGATTGTTGGTGCTGATTGATCCTGAAGAGATAGAATTGAGGCTAGGAGAATGCGCTCTAAGCTCATTACCAAAAATAGGTCCTTCAACGTCTGCGAAAATTTCCGATATCCTTGGAGCTACTACTCTAGCCGAGTTGCGACAATTCTCATTAGAACAAATTCAGCAATGTGTAGGAAATCGGGTTGGAAAAACAATATATGGGTACTGCCGTGCAGAAGACGATACAGATATCCGAATAATCCCCGAACGCAAGTCTGTTTCGGCTGATATTTCTTGGGGCATAAGATTTGCCGACCTAGGTGAAGCAGAAAATTTCATGAAGTTCTTCTCCAAAGAGCTGTCAAGGCGCCTAAAGGAAATAAGTAAAAAAGGATCCCTGCTTACTGTAAAATTGCTGGTCAGAGCAAAAGATGCTCCTTTGGAATCCGAGAAGATTCTAGGTTGTGGAAAATGTGACTGTTATACTCAATCCGCTCCGTTATATACATATACTGACAATCCTAACGATATTTTCACACATGCATGGAAAGTCCTGACTACTTCTAAGATCCCCGCAGAGGAATTGCGTGGCATAGGATTGCAAATGACTAAACTTGTTAGCAGTACCTACCAAGAAAAGCAGCCTATCTTGAATTTTCCACTTAAAGAAGGGTCAAGTTCTAAAAGGAAATCAGAAGATGAAATTTCAGTCCAAGCTGATCCAGGAAATATCCCACCATATACCATCCAGGAATTAGCAGGGAAACGAATAAAATATGCAGGAAAATCACCTAGAAGAGGTGGCAGTGACTACAGCATCAGTCCATTAGATATTCCATCGCAAGTTGATATGAGTTCACTTGATCAATTACCGGAAGATATAAAGGATGCGATTGTTAAAGGCTTAAAGGCTAGAGAGCAACCAACAGATGAACTGCCTCGCCAATCACAAATTGACCCGAGCGTATTTGCAGCTTTACCCAGAGAGATTCAAGACGAACTAAGGAGAGAGTACGAAAACAAAGAGAAGCCATCTTCTGTAGAAGTTGATGAGATGACGAAAAATGACACGATCACCTTAAGTCAATGGATTAGCCTTCAAGAAGGCATTGGCGACGAACTGAACTGGGAGGTCTTTATAGCATTACCTCGAAACATTCAAAAGCAGCTCATTAAGGAACATTACGATGCCAAAAACAAGGTGAGCACTGGAGGAAATGATAGCAGAGAGGCTGAATGGATGGTCCGGATGCATGGTGTAGTATTGGACGAAGATCAGTTGAGCGACTTCTTGAGTGAATGGGTAGAGAAAAGAAAAAGCCTAGGTCCTGATATAACCACATTGAATGAATTGCAAGTATATATTGCTGATACACTTCTGATAGAGGAGAATCGAAGCAAAGCTATCAATGGGGTGCGGTGGTTGGAAATATTAGTGGAAGGAGTGTGTACAAGGGACACACTTGAAGAGTGGAGACGGGGGTTAAATGTACTAAAATCTCTCGTTACGATTGTCCTCGAAGGCCAAGTTGCATTTTAGGCAGTTCCTTTATTTCCTTCTGGTAGCCACTCGATATCGCCATTGGAATCATGTATGATTCCTCTTTTCACTTTCTCGCCTTTCCCCGCCATAATATCTTCTATGGTGACAGGATCGTCTGAAAATATACCCAGATGGTCTGCGATTAGGTGCCTATTATTGCAAGAAGGGCATTTAATCAAGACTGTTCCTTTGGTGTATGCCTGCTTGGAAAACTCGTGTGTGGATCGATGGCCACAAGGATTGCAAGTCATCGTCAGCTGGTAACGAGGTTTTATCTCACCGATCTTGGTTGCAGAACTGGAATACAAACGTAACAAGGGCGTGTTAGCTGTTTTGTAGAACCGGAATCTAGCAAATTCCAGTAATTGTAGCCGAAAAGTAGGGCGGAGCATGATTCGCAGTCTCGTCGAGGTGTGTAAAAGTTCGTTATGAGTCGTTCCCTATGCACTCATATCCCAACTCCGAGTCCCATTCTCGCCGGTGTAACAATGTCTAGTATGCGCCCTAGAACCAAAATAAGGCCTCCCAGAAAGGTAAGCGGATTTATAAATGCGTGATTTCGTATAACTAACACTATGTGTAGCAGGATAAAACGGAGAAGGATTTCAACGAGCCCTGGGAAGTCCTGTCCACTGCAATTGAAGAGATATTCAATAAGAACTCCGCCAAACTCTCATACGAACAGCTTTATCGTGCACAGTACATGCTGGTTCTTTGGAGAATGGGAGCTATGCTGTATGATAAGACGGCAGAAAAGTTACAGTCGATACTGGCTAGTATAGTCCAAACCCGCATTATCCCACTAACAGACCCTGATTCTGATCCAGAGGTCTATATGAGCGAGATTCTGGCGGTGTGGAACGAGTTTTCTGTTTCTGTGAAAATGGTTAGTGATATAATGATATATTGTGACAGAGTTTACTCTAAAGAAGCCAGAAGGCCGGTAACCACAGATGTCGGAGCCTATATGATGCGCACTCAGGTTTTGGCCCTTCCCCAGGTGAAAACCTCCCTGTTTCGTTGTTTGCTTGATAAAATACAATTAATTCGATCTGGAAAATCTATAATTGCTCTTGACTTCAATGCCATCATGCACCTGATGCAAACCCTCACAATAACTTCCATAAAACCGGGTGGGGTCTCACAACTCTCGAGCTACTATGAAGACTGTTTTCAACCTGAGCTTATAAAATCTTCATGCATTTATTATCGCTCAGTTGCTGATAGTTTGATGCAGCAGCAGAACGCAATTGCCTATTTCCACGGCGTGGATTCAATATTTCGACAGGAAACTGAACATATTTTTCCCGTATTGGCTGAATCAACCCCTCCACAACTGGTTACCTCTCTGGAAACAATATTTTTGCAAGAAAACTTGGATGATGTGTTTACCTTTTCGCCAGTAGGACTGCAGTATATATTCTCGCAGCTCAAGTTCCCTGAAGCTAAGCTGGCATATGATTTAGTTGGCCGAGTGGATTCTGATCGCGCTCTATTTAAGCAACATTTGTATAATTCAGTTTTATCTGAATGTGATTCTTTCAGATCAGTATTGGAACAGCCTCTTCCTAGTCCTGATACTCAGGGAAAGCTAAAGTCGCAGGAAACTACTCAAAAGGCTTTCCTCTGGATTCAGAAACTAGTGGAATACAAAGAAAAAGTAGGAAACCTTCTTCACTTGTCTTTTCATGATTCTAGTGATATTCAGGCTACCATAGATGATGCATTTTCTACTGCCATTAATTCCACAAGACGAGCTCCAGAATACGTATCTCTCTATATTGACGATGGCATCAAGCGTTGTGAAAAGCTACCAAAATCTGAATTGGATATAATCATTAACAACGGTTTAAGCATGTTTCAGTATCTCAAAGATGCTGATCTTTTCCAAACCTATTATCAGAAACACTTGGCAAAGAGGCTACTCAATCAACGGGCACTAACAGAAGCTGACGAGCAACTGATCCTTCGGCTAAAGGACTTGCGAGGGGTTGGCTACTCTCACAATCTATTGAAAATGTGCGATGATGTAATGATTTCCGAAGTTAATCGTTCTGATTTTGAAAAATCTCAGAAGGAATCGGATTCTATTGATTTTACCATCAATCCGTTGCTCCTTCGAGAGCCTTTCTGGCCCTCTTATTTATCTGATATGACAAAACTGGAACCTTTGAATTATCCTCCAGAGCTCGAACAAGTTATGAAGCGATTTGAGCAATTCTACCGCAGAGAGCATGAAGGTAGGATACTGAACTGGGTTCCTGCTCTTGGCTCGGCCGAGGTCTCTGCGAAGATCGGAAATAATGTCTATGATATCACTATGCCAACTTACGGCATGATAATTCTTCTTCAGTGTAACGATCTTGCTGAGAACGAAGGGCTAACTATCGGCGAACTAATGGAAAGAACTAATATTCCTAAAGATGAATTAACGAAGCACATTCTTTCCATGATATTGCCACCTCGCACGAGAATTCTTCGGAAAGATCCTATGAACAGTACTATTCTCCCTACTGATACTGTTTATGTGAACAACAATTTCTCCTCGAATCACCGCAAAATCAAGATTGCACTGGTTACGCCGAAATCAAAGTCAAAAAACAGCAATGACAGCACATCTAATCAAGCAGAAACAGAAGAGGAACATCAAATGACATTATCGAAAGTTAGCGGTGCCAGAGAGCTGGCCATTGATGCAGCAATCATTCGTATAATGAAATCGAACAAATCAATGCATCATGCCACGCTGGTCATGGAAGTAATACGACAGCTCGCTCGGCATTTTGAGCCTGACGTTATCATGATAAAGAAACGCATAGAAGTCCTTATAGAGAAAGATTATTTGGACCGATCAGAACAAGATTCGAGCACCTACATATATAAGTCTTGAGCTTGCTCCTGAGTTAGTATAGGGTTGATGGACCGGCACTCCCATCTCTCTTCGGCCTCTACACCTCACTATTACCCATATTCACATCGAGTAATGCTACCAACTTTGTGTTTTCGATCATCTATTCGATCAGTTAAATATATACGATCAGTAAACTTAAAGCCATGTTTGTCATTTAGACAACTGTCTCATGAGAACCACCCGTTACCCACAAGAAAACAAGGTCTGCGGGCAACAGAAGAACTGCATGAAAGTCTGTATACAATCCCAAATATTCTGACACTTTCAAGATTGTGCGCTACTCCTCTGATTGCATATTTGATGGTGAAAGGCTATGATATGTCAGCATTGAGCCTGTTTGGCTATGCATGTGTGACTGATCTGCTGGACGGCTTCATTGCCCGCAAGTATTCAATGAAATCCGTGGTGGGTACTGTTCTAGATCCTATCGCTGATAAAACTCTTATGATGACGCTAACCACTGCCTTATATATCAAAGGAACTATGCCTGTCGCATTAGCAGTGGTTATACTTGGAAGAGATGTATTTTTGTTCCTTGGAGGGCTCTATTATCGGTATATCTCGCTACCACCTCCTAAAACTATCTCGAGATTCTGGGATATAAGTTTGCCTTCTGCTGAGGTTAGACCTACCTATATTTCGAAAGTCAATACTGCTCTTCAGATGGGCTTAATAGGGACCTATATTGTCGAGGCAGCGTTTACATTTCCTACAGCTGCACTAGATGTTCTGCATGTGTTTGAATACTTAGTGGCAGGAACAACTATAGCATCGGGATTGAGTTATGTATTCTCTAATCATGCAGTAAAGATATTGAACATATCTAAAAGCAAGAGTCTCAAAAAATAAAGGTTGTATTATAGTTACTCTTGATAGTTTACCTACTTTTAGCATTTACCTTGATTTCTCGACGTTTTCCCGGCCATTACACAACATCTTGACGCTCCCAGCCAATTGGGTTATATACTTTAAGCCCCTTTTCTGGTTTCTCTTTGGCATTTTTGGCATGAATGACGAATGGATTAGGATCAGAGGGCTGCAAATTGGCTAATGTATGGTTGACTTCTCTGTGCTTGGCTTCATCTGCTCTGACGTAATCAATGAGGTCCCTCATAGTTGCATCTTCGTTCATTTTCCAATATTTCTTACCAATTTCGGGTGCTGGAGCGGTTCGCCATACTTGAAGTCTACCGGCATCAATGTCATCAAGACATCTAGTATATGTTATAACGGCTTCTTCTTCCAAATACCCAACAAATCTGTGGCATGTACGTGGAGAAATTAGGTAGGCGACAAAGAATAGATTGAAGAATACTCCTTGGCCACAAAGAAGCATGAACCGCATGAACCGCCCTGGTTCAGTTAGCTTCATGAAAGTCAGAAGATGCATGCGCTCGTTATAAGCTTCTTCCAGGAGAGTTTCAATCCAAGCACGGTCTCTACGAAGGATGCGCAAAGACTGCAGATGTCTCACCATTCCTCCAACCATTCCAGGAACACCTGCGATTGACTCTAAAAATAGGAATCTGCGAAGCCAAAGTTCGGGGGTCATTTCGAAACGCTTGTCATTCTCCTGGCCTGGTACAGGGTGTCGGTACCCTGTTGCAATATCAAACAGCGATCTCATAGTACGAATTGTATACAGAGCAACACGATCAGAAAATGTCTTGGCTTCTCGGTGGGCATTGCCAATAGCCTCCATTTGTGCCTTAGAGTAAATAGGATGAGTCCAGATCTCTGAATCTGGCATATCTTTGTCATCTTCCGAATCGTGAGACATGGCTTTCTCCTTCAACATGATTGTCGGTGCAGTCTTAGGAACTGTACTTCCCGGAGACGTCGCTATACCTCTCAAATTTCTGGACGTGCAATGACCGTACAGGAGTAATGTAGATCTCCTTGCGCTCCTCAGAGGCATCGTAGTATATATCGTACTTAGTTTAATCATTTTAGTATATTGTAAGCAGCGTTAAAAATTTGCCTTGTGCATTAAAAGAAGGAAATGATAACTAAATATATACTCCTTTAATGAATGTAACCGATGTATTCTCGCGGAGATCGACTATTACATCAAATCCCTATGAATCACTCAGGCCCAAGCTCGCCGTATAACCAAATTGAGAATAACGTTCAGGATAATAGCATGTTCAGCCAATAGCATTGTGCGAAATACCGGGTACTCCCAAACAGTTATTCATTAGCTTCGCCAGGGATCGGAGAGCCCAAGTATAAGAATCACGGCAGTACACCGCATCATATCGAGTTAATGTTGGCCCGAAGGTGTCTAGATATCAAATAAATTTTCGTCTATCTGGTTTTAATTGATAGCAGTTATCTGAGTCGTTGGTGTGCTTTCAATCGCCGAGTAGTATCCCGTGGGTGTCTGTGACTCAGTAACAACGAAAACTTTAATAATGTGTATGCGGGGCGAACAGGCTCAACGTCATAGCAATTATTCCGGCCGTGGCCGATAAGTGTTTGAGGCTAGGGCAAACCATTCTCCGAGAAAATAGGTCGTCCGTTTATTCCCGGAACTTTCAGAGTAAGGCAGTACAGAAGAATACAGGCCGACTAGGTGGCAGACGAGATCATAGTATTACGTACACTGGACTTCTGCAGGTTACGAATGATGAGCACTAAGCTCATTGTAGAGATGCCAAGAAAAATAGCTTATCGGCGCCTTTAGCTGCTTTGCAATTAACCGACATTATCCGATGGACCTTCAAGGGGATCGGAGTAGATCATTAAAGCTTAGCCCTATGAATGCTAATTGCAGGCCGAATGATATCAGCAGCCGTGAAAGCTGAAAGTCCACTATTGTTCTTACTATCGATAATATCGCCAATATTGTCTCGCCGAGATTCGACTTTCTTCCCGAATGATTCGCGGTGCAAAATCTCAGGGTCGCGTAAGAATAGAGCCATATAGTCAATATCTCGAGAGGGCAGGCCGGTAGCCGGATCAATGGAGCCCTCAGAGTCTATCCAGTGTTTGCGCGATTTGACAAGAAAGCTTTTGAGTGACTCAGCAGTTTCAAGAGGATTTTCAGCCACCACCATATGTCCGGTCTTAGGTATGGCTATTTGCTCGCCTACGGTTCCGAGACTCGCCTTAATGGCAGCAACCGAATCCGGGTGATTCCAGCGCGCTTCAGCTCCAACAATGTGAAGAGTCGGGACTGTGACATTAAGTATGCTGTTGAATATAGCTGGTACAGAGATCCTGGCACCGAGGTATGACTGCATATGTGCCCATACTGGAGTTTTAGTGTATATTTTCTTTCCATCTGAATAGACTAAAGTTTCACGCAGTGAGGCCTTTACTCTGGGATCATAGGAAGCATACATGGATTGCTTTTCGAAATAGTTCAGCCACTCTTCTGGCGTGTCAAATTCGTCCTTCAATGAAGACTTCATATATTTGAACAGTTTCATGGGGTCCTTAAGCGTCTTAGGGTCGGAGAGAGATCCATCATATGCAACCGGTTCTATGGCGACAACAGAGGTAAAGAGTCCTGGTTCAAGAACAGCTGCGTATAGACAAGTAGCTCCACCTAGAGAGTGGCCTATTCCTATGAGAGGTCCTCCTTCTCTAGCATTCAATCCTAGCCCTCGGCAGAAGGCAATCAAATCTCGGGAATTATCCAGCCATGAACTTTCGTAGCCAATCTTATGGCGGTTCAGAAGGCCAGAGTCTCCATGCGAATAATTATCAAAAGCGTATATTTCGGATATTAAGCCTCCGATCGATGGATCAGCGTACAATTGCTCAATCACCGGTTCCCAGTACTCCTTCTGTAATCCTGTGGCATGGCAGAGCACTAATCTCATCCGGGTATCTTTATAAGGCCCACTTGGGCGGTTCACAGCATAAGGCGATAAATAGACATTGTATGCCAAATCGAAAACATCGTCTTTATGAACTGTGGCATATCTCATTGTGCGGGGTGAAGCCCCCTTAACTACGCCAGATTTCTTCAGCATAGCAAGTCTGTACGTAAGAGATATGTGATGCAGTGATATGTGCCGATTTATTAGTCTATGTTCCAATACAACGTTACTTTTGGATGCTGTTTCGGAAACTGGGCGGCTTATAAACCTGTAAAGTAAGTGGGGGTTCTCTTCCCAAATAGCACATCCGAGGCTCATCGAGTACCTCACTCAGCTGTATCAACAAGCGACGTGGCTATACTAGCGCACTTCAGTTTTTGGCCATGCGTTTAGAATCTAATGCTAGTTAATGTTCACTGAAAGTATAGGAGGCCAATGAGCCAGGCTCTAACTACTTTGTTAGGACCGACTCAGCCAATCACAATGCTTGATCCCAGTTGGTGTCGATTGTCTCTCCACCGCTCGATGCAGTTATTCTGCTTTCCTATGACTGTTCCAGTTATTACCAGCAGTGCTAAAGCGGTTAAATATAGACGAGGTTTGTTGTCATGAGGAACGCCAGTAGTATCTATAAGACCGGAGCCAGTTAGAGATGGTACGAAACTCTAAACTGATCATACTACCACGTTAGCTCTCATTAAAGCCACGGCTACCAGATAAGTAGCGGCTGGGATCGTTATATTCACACTAGAACAGCGTTTTCTTGGCTATTTTTCGGAAATTTGCAGAGTGGTTTCTTTGACGTTTGGTATCGCTGGATTTTCGTATGAATTAGGCTTTGGATCAGCTGGTAGATCCCACTAAACGAAGCTAATGACTGACAATTACTTGAAGTTACCTGATTTTAAGAAGCAGGAAGATCGTGCTCCCTCGCTTTTCAGCTTTCAGGGCGACTCTTCTGCCAGGCTCACTCCACCTCCTCGTCCATTGAGTGCTGATGCCTCTCCTATACTTGCTCCTCTGGGTAATTCCGTTCCAGACGGACTGTGTTTGCGCATACGAGTTGACAAGACACTGAATTTAGTGCCTAGTTCAAGGTTTGAGTATTGCTATGTAGTTATTACTGTTGGAGAATTTAACTATACCACAGAACCTGAGAAATTGATTCCTGATGCCGAGTGGGATGCTGAATTCGATCTTCCGCTGTTGGACCTAGTGACCGCTTATCATTATCTTTTGGTCCCTGAAATTCAACTTGAGGCTCGTCTCTACGTTTTGAGAAAGTCTGGATACAAACTTCTCGGTATATCGCATCAATTCCTGGTTGACCTCTTCTCAGGGCCCTCTCAAGTTCACGGCATTGACCATTCTTTTAATTTCAGAACTCGCTCGGCAATTCTAAGAAAGTTACGAGGGCGACCGTCTTCTTTAGCATCACATGAATATCATGAAGAATCTCCGAACAAGAGAGCCCAAGTGATAGTAAACTTTTCCCTTGTCATTCCGGAATTGCCTAATGCTTCTTCTCTAGACCTTTTCACAAAATACAATACACTTATGAGTCTTTATACATGGGAGAATGATATATCTACTTTTTCTATGCTTTCTGAATCGGTAGATCAATTCGATTTCGATGGCACTGGCTCGGCAGCTAGTGATATAGAATTTTCTGGAGACGAGTTTGGTCTCAAACTTGAACCTGCATATGCTCTTCAGTCATCCAATAAATCATCTAAACAAGATAAGCATATTCGCCGTCGTTTGAAGAAGCAGAGAAAGAAATTACCTCCACATTATAACTTATCGAACTCCACAAACCTTTCAGGCTTACTTTTCTTCGAAGTCACCTCAGTATCAGATTTACCTCCACTCAGAAATGCTACACGTACTGGCTTTAACGTTGACCCCTTTGTTATTACCTCCTTTGGTAAGCATATTTACAGGACTAATGTCCGGAGTCACGACCTCAATCCAGTCTTCAACCAGAAAATGATATTCCCTGTCAATAAACATGAAACTCTTTATTCTCTCCACATAACAGTCATGGAGCGGGATAAAATGTCTAGAAACCATAAGATTGCGGATACTTATCTAAATGTCAATAAATGGGTTCATAATGCTCCTTCTCCAGATCCTGCAACTGGACTCTATGATATATATAATGCTTTGTTTGCATCTACGACGGATTTTACTGACACTTTCGAAGGCCAGTCTTTAAATGTTCCACTAACTGTCACCGATAAGGGCAAAAAGTTTTCCAATAGCCCCATTGTGCGTGTTAAGTATCGGTATCTGCCCTATGACGCTCTTAGGCAAATACTCTGGGCATGCCTTGCAAAGAAATATTCTTCCGAAGGCCTGGTTTCAAGGCAATCCTTTGAAGTTTTATTAGCTAGTCTGCATGCAACGTTGCCAGCAGAGACTGTTGATTATGCTTTTCGAAGATTCGGCACATTAAGAAAGGACGACTCTCAACGGTTGATGACAGAAGATCAAACAATTCAGTCTCTCGAATTCATTGTGATGAATAACGAGCTTAGCAACACTTCAGATGACAGCAGTTTATCAAACATTCTGATAAGCGTGAAGTCTTGTCCTATCTGTTGCCGTCCACGGTTGAATAAAAAGACTCAAGCTGATATACTAGCTCATCTTGTGACATGTCTCTCCGAAGACTGGCGACAAGTTGACCAGTTAGTTGTCAGGCAGTACGTCACTGCTAGTCAAGCTCAGCGGAAGATTCTTACTAAGGCTATTGGTAAGGTTACTCGAGGAAGTTATTCCTTAGGTGCAAATTCTGCGAATATCCTTGTTCAAGATCGAGAAACGGGGGAAATAGTTGAGGAAAAAATGGGCAAGTATGTTCGTTTAGGAATCAGACTACTATACAGGGGCCTAAATAATGAGATTAAGAGCAAGAGGGTGAAATCGATGCTTTCTTCTCTTACCAAACGTCAAGGCCGAAAATTTGATCACCCGAAATCTCGAAGATACATTCCTCGCTTCATTCAATTCCACAACATTGATCTCACACAAGTACTCTGGCCCTTGCCTCAATTCGAGAACTTTAATCAATTTTTTTACAGGGAATTGAAGCCTAATAGCCGACCTTGTGATGCGTCAAATAACCCCAATATTGCCGTTTCAACAGCAGACTGTCGTCTCTCTGTGTTTGAGACAGTGCAAATGGCTACGAACCTATGGATTAAAGGCCGGCATTTCTCAGTAAAAAAGCTAGTGGGTAATACGGCCTATTCAAAGGATGTTGAACGGTATAACGACGGCTCGTTGTGCATATTTCGTTTGGCGCCTCAGGATTATCATCGCTTTCACAGCCCTGTCGATGGAATTCTACTGGAACCGGAGGCGATAACTGGTGAATACTTTACTGTGAATCCTATGGCTGTCAGAAGTAGTTTGGATATATTCGGTGAAAATACTCGAGTTGTTACTGGCATAGACTCTAAGGAGTTTGGTCGCGTGCTGGTCGTCTGCATTGGTGCTATGATGGTGGGCTCAATTGTCATAACAGCGACTCCTGGAAAGCACCTCTCCAGAGCAGATGAACTAGGATACTTCAAATTTGGCGGCTCTACACTGGTAGTGTTATTTGAAGCCAACAAGATGCGGTTTGATCATGATCTCGTGCTCAACTCAAAGTCCAGATTGGAAACCCTTGTAAAAGTGGGGATGAGTATAGGGCACTCGCCTGATGATCTCGAATACCATGCAGATCAGCATCATCTAAATGTTAAGAAGACAGAAGCTCTTGTTCGAGAAGATGAGACGGATAGAGAAGACCAGGGTGAATTTGGGGAGGCGGAGATTACCGAAGAACTGGACAGCGTTGATTCAGACGATGACTACTTAGATGAAATTTACGATGACGACCTGCAAGCGGACCTGGATTACGTATCTTCTGAGGATGAGCTATTTGATGATGTGATCTCATGAATTATATAAGAACCTACATTGCTATCTAATTCATGCCATGAAACTAATTTCTCTGAACCACAGCTGACCAATCAGAGGTCTCGTGGGAAGAGATGTAAACATTAACACTTCCAAGAACCTTAACCATTTCTGTGATTGACGCTGTAGAACCCAGATCCGCTCTAAACTTACCCGTCGTCGTATAAGAGAGGCTTCTCCGAGCTAAGAACTGTGATTATAGGTAATTCCGTTGCTTGTGGATTTTTATATCGCGAGAAAAGAGTCTTTTATTACATCTTCACGTGTCTGTGTTTCGCAAGGACGAGCTCACCGCACTACAACGCGCCTGTCAAGACTAAATCAGGTTTGCAGGTCTTTTATTATTGGTGCATATTATAATATATTAAATTTTTCTAGCGTTTCGAGTTTTTTTATTTGCACTTCTCTGTCCTTCTCTTTTATTGATCATATTGCATAGGTTTATGCTCTCCATCCTCTATATCTATATTTTTAAACCGACGCTGTGCAATACCGCTTTATTTCATTCTATTATGGCAGATTCAGATACACTAAACACTTCAACTCGGCGTTCTACCAGATCTACTCAAAGCTCTACAGCTGCCACTTCTTCAGATGTGCATGGCGAGGTTCATAACGGATTTCCTTTCAAACGCGTCACTTCCACTTCATTGGATTCCCCGCCTGATTCGACCCGTAAGAAACGACGAAAATCAGTAGACCATCAAAGCTCACTTGCCGTAGTCGAGTCACAGCATCAGCATGCTACACCATACCCAAAGAAGACCGGTCATTGCCCCGATCAACAAGATGAAGGCGTTTCCGCGAGCAATCAAACTCCTCTACAAACTGCACCTCGAAGTTCTCGAATTTCGATGGCTACCGATGCATTTGTAATATCAGATACTCCTTTCTCAAAGAATAAGGCGTCTCCAAGGTATCAACATTGCGCCGTTCGATCTGGCAGGAGTAGCCTCGGCTTGCGAGGGAAGCGAGCCAGTTCAATTGGATTCAACTTTGTTACCCACCCTCAAATAGCTCCCTCTTCATTTTATCGGCACTTGGATGCTGATGCGCTTGAACCTCATCGCATGCGACAGCTTATATTCTGGTGTGCGGGTAGGGCCCTTGATGACCTTAAAAGCAAGGCTACTGTAGCCGAATCACAAAACGATCCGAATTTGGTTTATTTATCCGTTGCTCGCTTAATAGCTGACACATTTCTCATTGATTTTAAGGATGGAAAAGTTTTATCCTCTTGGTATAACCGTCCACAATCTACTGTACACATGAGCCCCAATCCACAGAATGAAGAGAACAAAGCTCGACTTAAAAGTATAAAATCCACACTGCAAAGTCTTATTGCCGAACGTGACATTTGGCTTCACTCACCAGCTGCAGAGGAATGGATATCAAATTCTCGAAAGTTTTCTGAACAACAGATATACCTAAATCCGAAGAAGGAGAGCGACAACATCGCTTCAGAACCATCTCATTCTATTGATGAGCGCCAGACATTGCTTCGAAATCTTGAATCTTTACCCGAAAACTACGTTTTGAACACACTACCTACGGTTGTCAAATCTGCTCAGACGCTTCCAGACAATGTTGCATTTTTGAAGACATTCACATCAGTAACATCTAGCCTTGCTGATGAAGGAAGAAGTGTGGCTTCCTCTGATCTTCAAAGTATGGCTGAAATTCAGGCTAACGCAAGACTCCTTGCTTCTAGTGAGGTGCCCACGGATGATGTTCTTCTTTCATTCAGGAGTAGAAAGTCGTCCTCTCATGAACAAGAGAAAGAATGAGTGGATATATTTCTTGGACTTCTTCTGTGTTGTCTCCTGGCTGTGTTTCTCTCAGATTACTTAGTATCCATTCCCTTCTCATGCTTTGATTCCCTTCATGTCTGTCTAAGTTATACTGGTGCTTTCACAACAGATGCACTGTCCAGCTGCATTAATATCGGTTATTATTTAGAGAAGGCTGAAGCCTTCCCAAAGCTTACGCGAATAACTTCTACTCCTGCGTGGCTATAATATTGTATAATAATTTGTACTATTACTTTATAGGTCGAATAGATTTGTATATGTCAAGATCGGTATGCATACTGGAATAAAAGCCGGATTGACACTGCGTATGATTCACAGAGGAGAAAGTGTGGTTCTTCGTAATATTCTGAAGCTTTAGAAGCATTCTCAGAAGCCGGTGGGAAATACGAAAGCCCATCGAAAAACCTTCGAAGATTCCTTAAAGAGAAACGTTAAAGCTGGCACAGGTGATGAAAAATTCGTCATTGTCCAGAATAGAATAATCCTTGAGATTTACATCTCAGTGTTCTAGTGTCCGTCGATTCTGATGGTTATATGTTTCTAGCGATACGAAAGCTAGATTTCCACATGCCATAACGGGGTGATTCCTGGCTGATAATTATTGTGACAAGGTTACTACACCAATGATAGAAAGCCTAACAGGCAAGCTAAGTCACCAGAAGAGGTAATTTCTGTAAAAATTAATAGAAAAGCTCAACTTTAAGCTATGACATGCTTAAAGTCAATCTGATCTGCCCACATTCCAAGTTCTAAATGACTGATATACGAACATCCATGTCAAAATTGAAACAAGAAATGAAAGTAAATTTAGCTATCCGCGGATTAGAAGAGTATTTTGCAGCTGCACGGATGGCTGCAGCTGGAATTTTTTTGAAGAGAATTCTCAAGCGTAGAAGTCTCATTCTAAAGTCAACAGGGTCTCTCTATGATAAGGTCCAGATTGTTCAGGAAGCCTTATGAGTTAGTGCTGATCGAAACACGAAGCCATTATGAGCGCCGACCAAGACATGCCTGGAACGCTTAAAATAGATCCAAGTATTGCAATACAGGGCTCACCAGGGTCCCGAAACCTTACTGTACATACGTCGATCATTCAAAGAGCATAGCTAAGCAGAATCCAGTTTTCAAATTCTATCAACATAATCAAAAGCGGATTGATGCCGGATAGTACCCTTCCGTTGTTAGTCGTCAGAGCTGAAATAGAAGAAAACTGCTCATCCTTAGTTATAATGCTAAATGCAGCTCGAACCCTGAATGTATAGACATCACATTAGTAGTGTGTTGGTGGGTCGTGAAATGGTGTGAAAGTAAGGCTATGCTGCAATGAAGTGTTTGCTCGGCCGAGTGCGTAGAATTCTCTCTTAATTCTCCACACACAGGGATATGTAATTATAAAACGATGCATACAACAAGATAAATACTATCAAACGTTTCAGGAGTAACAGTAGATCATTGAAGGTTCCAGGGTCTTGCCTGAAAATGCATATAGAGGCCTAATGGCCAAACGAAGCATGTTATCCCTAAACGGGATATACACTGCAGAAAATACAGCATAGTGATAAAGCTTGAAGGATCCAATCTACACATCATTCCAGTTATACGGAGAGATTCGACACTGGTATTAGACCTTGACAGAGTATCACAAATATTTGATAAAAAGGGCAAGTGCATAGAGGGATCAGAGATATAACTCAAAAGCAAAGTCACCTGAAACTTGAAACAGGAGTCGCAAAAAAATAATAGTGCTTATAATTGGTCACAGGGTTGGCAATAATTTCAAGGGTTAAATCAAGATAAACTAAGAGGGAAAAAATCTCGTCCAAAAAAAGGCCCCATCTCTGTGATCTTGATATTTAAGTCACAAGATCCGCTGCATATAGCTAAGTAGTGCTCAAACAGAAAAATTACCAAAGCGCGCAGTAAGCACTAGCGTAATATGATGGAATGCGCTCCAAATGAACAGGCGAGGACAGGCGCGACGTTAAAGGGTGATCAACCTGCTTCTTTTGTAATACCACCAGTGAGAGAATTAATAAATATTAGTAATCAAGCTCGCATGAGAAAGTATAGTGTTGATTATGGAGATAATAAACACGGCATTCCTCCGAAGAAGAGCGATCTACACAGGTTATTGAACAACGATAGATCCCGGAATGACGACGTTTCAACTCCAATGAAAATGACACCTGTAGGTTACGAGAATAACAACTCCGGAGAAAAGGCGCAGCATAGCCATTATCGTCCACCACTACCAAGGGACATGCTAGGCGCAGGAATTCCTGTTGTGTTCAATACAAGTAGAGGCCAATCTGCGAGGGGTATGGAGCTGCAAACGATAGATCAGCTACGACAAAAGACGGATATAATCATGTACCACACCTACCAGCTGGAGCAATGTATAAAAAATGGAAATAAGCTGAATGGAATGAACAACCAAGGATTACAGCTTTCCCTCATCGAAAGTATAAAGCAGGGCTTGCAGACATCGGCTATGATTCTTCACGATCAAGAGCACGCTAGCAGTACCCGGGTTCGGAACGAACTAGAGCGGATACCACACTCTACCGCAGAGTATAAGCTTGAAGCAGTTCCAATGACTATACGGGGAGCTTCATCGATCACACCATCATTCAAGGTAGAGTCAGCGGACATGAAAGCGGCAATCACACTGGGTAGCTGGAAAAATAGGCCAATTCTGGGCGAGCGGTATCCTGTGTCGGTATCAATGACATCCAGGGGCCCAAATAACACCAACGAGACTAGAAGGTGTGAAGAGGTGCTCGAAAGGCGGATACAGGGTGACGGAGAGTACGGGAAAAGGGCCCTGCCGCGATCGCAGCCGTACCATGGAGAGGACCGCAGCGTGATCAGCAACATGCTGCATCATGAAACAGAAGTGTCTAAGAGTATAACGCGACCATCCTCCGAGCCGACGCCGAAAAGAAGGCGGCGACAAGAGCACGAGAACCTGAGGTGCATCAAATGCGGAGCAACTGAGACGCCGGAATGGCGCGGTGGGCCCGAAGGGAAGCGAACGCTGTGCAATGCCTGTGGTCTACATCATGCGAAGGAGAAAAAGAAAAGGAAAATAGCACAGGAGGACGGAGTTGCTGGGGAGAAGCGAGGCTAGGTCGCTTTTGCTAGAGGACAACCATTAGGAATAGAGTGATAATTTCGAGCTCTGAATGAGACGCTCGAACCTTATCTACCCGTAAGGTATTATTAGCTAATATATGGCGAGCCGCCAACCGCCAATAAACAGAGTTCAGCTACATCGGGAAATAGAGTGCGAGGTATAAATTAAAGGCTTCGACGACTTTAATTCCTCCTGCTTTCCGAGAAGGTCAACATTTCTGCCCCTGTAGTGCTCGCCATTTTGGGCACCGGGCGTTTGTAGGAAACCTAGCAGACCCTTGTGCGACTGAGATATACAAGGCGCCTCTAACCCGCATATATAATGGGTTTACTGTAAGTAGAGCAGATTACTAAGCTCCACCAAAACTCTGCTAACCAGTTGCGTCTAGATCTGTGGGTACTCCGCTTACGTGGCAAGATGCTCGTGAGCTTGCTGATTATGTACGCCAGCACGGAATTGAGCAGCTCGTGAATATTTATCATAAGAACAAAGACCGCAAGGGAAACATACTGCTCTGGGGTGATGAACTTGAATATATAGTTATTTCCTACGACGATGAATCCCAGGCCGCCAATCTTTCACTTCGTCAAGCGGAGATTTTGGAAGAGCTATCAAAATCGGAAAACCCTGGCGTCTCCTTTCATCCCGAGTACGGCCGCTATATGTTGGAAGCGACTCCTTCCAAACCCTATCGAGGCACAATCCACGATATTTGCAATGTCGAACAAAACATGAAGTCACGACGGGCAATAGCTGCCCGCCATATGCTATCCAATGAGGTTCCACTTACTGTCACTTCATTTCCTCGCTTAGGGACTCCTGGCAAATTTACAGAACCCTACTACGAACCTACCGGCCCTGCGTCTAGATCGCTCTTCCTGCCAGACGAGATCATCAATCCCCATCCTCGTTTCCCCACTCTTACTGCTAATATTCGAGAGCGCAGAGGCTCAAAGGTTGCTATTAATGTCCCTTTGTTCTTTGACATAGAAACTCCTTCTACGCCGTGGATTGACCCACAAATCCCTTTCCACCGTAATCTTTACCCAGAAGATTCAAACGCTCGGGATGGCGCAGCACTTCCTGATCATATATATATGGACTCCATGGGTTTTGGAATGGGCTGCTGTTGTCTGCAGATCACTTTCCAGGCTACAGATATAGATGAAGCTAGAGGTCTCTATGATCAGCTAGCGCCTCTCGGACCTATTATGCTAGCGTTGACAGCTGCGTCTCCGGCTTGGCGCGGCTACCTTTCTAACCAAGATTGTCGCTGGAACGTTATTGCTGGCTCGGTGGACGATAGAACTCCAGAGGAACGAGGATTGGAGCCACTGAAAAGTGCTCGGTATGTCATCCCGAAATCCCGATATGACTCTATCGACTCTTATATATCTGAATCTCCCTTGATGCGCCCGGAGTATAATGATATTCCTTTGGTTATGGACGAGAAAATTCGCGACCGCTTGTTAGAGGCCGGTTTTCCAAAGCCTCTTGCTAACCATTTTGCACATTTATTTATTCGTGATCCGATAGTGGTATTTTCTAATTCTCTAGAACAGGACGATACAGTTGATACTGATCATTTTGAAAATATTCAGAGCACAAACTGGCAGACGCTAAGGTTCAAACCGCCTCCTACAGGTCCACTACCTGATGAAGATATCAATGGAAACTCCACCATTGGCTGGAGGGTCGAGTTTCGCAGCATGGAGGTACAGATCACCGATTTTGAGAATGCTGCATTTTCTATATTTATAGTTCTGGTTACAAGAGCTATTTTATCTTTCGGCCTGAACTTTCTGATTCCTATCAGTAAAGTGGACGAAAACATGAGTGTTGCTCATCATAGAGAGGCCGTGCTCAGAGAGAAGTTCTGGTTCCGGAAGAATGTATTTACCTTTAATAGAACTCGTCCAGCTTCTCCAATTCACAATCCTTCTCCTTCTGGATCAAATAGTTCTCTGTCTAAAATGAATATCGAAGAGGAGTATGAGCAGATGACGATGAACGAGATTGTGAATGGAAAAGCTACGTACTGTGAGCGATGTGGAGGTATGTCTGGACTGCATGGATTTCCTGGCCTTTTAACGCTTGTTCGAAAGTATCTGGACACAATGAATGTTGAAATCGGTGTACGACAGGAGTTAGAGGTTTACCTTACACTAATTTCGAAACGAGCCTCCGGGGAGTTGGACACAGCAGCAACTTGGATGCGAAAATACATTCGATCTCATCCGGACTACAAATTGAACTCAGTGGTATCCAGCAAGATCAACTACGATCTTATGAAAACAATCGAAAAGATTACTAAAGAGGAGGGTTGGGACGATCCTAACGTAGCGGCATCGATGCTTGGATCGCTACAAGAGTTACGGAATGCCACAGGATGCGTTAATTGCAAGTCGTTATGAGCTCGTTCCGAGGTACTTATTTCAATACTTTAATCGTAGAGTCTGTAAAAGTCATATAAAGATAGTTGGTGTGGTTTTGGCATTGTTCTAAGACAATTGCTGCTCCCGAAGCTTCTTCATTTCAGCAACACGCCGCTTAAATTCCAGGTATTCGCATTTTTCGTATTCATGGCGCTCGTGTTCGCAATTCCAGGGTAAGTACCATCCTTCTGGTCGGCATTTGTTCAATTTGATCAAGTATCCGGCACACCTATCCCGGTAAGCAAGCGGAAGTTTCGCTTCTTTCATTTCCTCATGGGAGACTAGATTGTTAGAACGTTTCGAAGGGAGCCATGTTGGCCTAGCTGCTTACTCTGTTCTGGAAGTTCGGAAGGACCCATAGCTGCCAGTTATTCACAATAGTCTGATTGGTTACTTGGGAAAAGTCCAACCAGGCAGGGGTGGGTTAGAAGCAATGTGGGTGCAGGGTTGAGCCTCCTCCGGTCCGCATTGAAGCTGGTCGACTTGGGCAGCGAGAGTAGTCGGTTCGTGGCCGTAAATCCTCCGGCAGTGTACGTGAGCGAGGCTGGAGAAATACAGGTGTGCCTTGCTTTATAAGGTCAATTTGAGAGTATAGCCGAAGAAGCTTAGGATTGCATGTGAGCAAAATTAGGTTCCAGGTTGGATCTCTGAGCAATATACCAGCCTCTAACCACTCGACTGGAATATGGTCTGCCTGAGCGCATTGTCCAGGGAACAAGAGAATTACGCGTCCAATGACCGCTGGCCGACCGAAACAGCGCCTGTAAACAATATTAGCAAAAGACGCCCGAGCATATTAAAGTTTGCCGGATCGAACCCAAGGCTGCGTTGGGCGCTCCTAGGTCAGCATGAGTGACGTAAGTAACAGTAATTATATATGCAAGGAGATGACTATTCGCGTAAGAGTTTAATACTGTTACGCCTGGGAAACTGTACGAGGTGGCTGGAGTGCACTGGGCAGGGTATAGCTTAGAAAAGGAATTACGTAAACAGTAAGAATAAGGTTTGTGAAGGCCCGACAGAAGCGAAGCCATCCTCTGTATATAAGCACCCAAAGCCTCAGGGAACGTGCTTTTAAACTATTTGGGTATTTTGAGCGAAACAAAATGGCTTTGACATCTTCAGATATCATTAAAATTATAGTAGGTATGTATATTCTTTTCGATTGTGATAATAGCCAAGCAGGACTAACCATTCTTTCTTTTAGCTATTATTCTTCCTTTCTTAGGAGTCTTCCTCGAACGTGGTTGCGGTATTGATCTTCTTATCAATGTCATTTTGTGTTGCTTCGGCTACATTCCTGGGTAAGTAAACCGGCATGAATACCCCCGGTCTTGACCTATTGGGGATTGTGCTCTTTCGGCGGCTGTTTGGTCACCAGCGCCCTTTTGGCCTGCCTGGATCTCACAGCTTGCCGCCTCTCCATCGTATTGTCCAGAGCCCCTTGGCCGGGTAACGACCGCCCGATTGATGACACATACTAACTGACATTTAGCATCATCCATGCATTGTATATCATTCTGAAATATTAGAGAGCAAGCCAATGATCGATGTTTTTGCATGCCGGCCTGGCTCTATGACTTGTTAGCCCTTCCATGGCTGTCGGCCTGTCACTTGTCGAAAACTCGGTCTTTAGCTTAGTCTCCAGGAAGCTTAGAGGTGCTAGTATTCTATCCTGGATTCTAGCGTCTATCGTTGTACCAGCCGATTCTTTGAACTGTCGCTTTCACCCTGGCTGTCTATCGATGTTTTATAATATTTTGTATTATATACTATAATCTTAGCTCCACTATTTGCTAGTTATACCCCGCCTTTCCCACCATCCTATGTATGTAAGCAGCTGCTGAGTTTGAATCTTAAAACCTTTAATAGCCTGCTTTATCATTCAGCGTAATATGCGTTAACTGCTATAACTGTTTAGACAGCATTACATCCTTGTGTTCTTTGAATGGTTAGAGTTTCAGGTAAGAGTAGGAACAGGGGCTCTGATTGGACAATTAAACTTACATCACATGCACAGCGACTCTGATTGGCTTGTGTGAGCTATAGATCTACTTCAAAGAGATCTGTTCGCTGTTACATATCTTCGTTCGTCTTAAGAATATCTCCTTTATTTCTACTTCAAACGTCTTTTGAAATCCCTAGTCCATTTGCTAACTATATACTAGGCTTATATATAGCAAGACCTGTTCAGCCTCAGCACAGACATAGGATATCATGGGTTGCGTAAGCTCTAGACCAGAATACGATGAGTCCGAAAACAGCTATAATGAAGAAAAGGTACTGAATGACAAGTTACAGCATCAGATTTCTGAATACTCCAGGCAAGCCAAGCAGGTTGCCAAAATTCTTCTTCTAGGCGCTGGCGAATCCGGGAAGACTACGATCCTGAAGCAAATGGAGATTCTCCACAATAACGGATTCAACGACCCTCAAAGGCTCACCTACAGACAGCACATCTACTCGAACATTATTCTTGGAGCCCGAGTACTGGTCGATTCTATTCTTGAAGTAGTGCCTTCTTCCGAACTTGATCAAATAAGATCAACCCTATACAGTGACAAAGCTGAAGCAGTCATCATGAGAGGCATACCTTTGTATTCATGTGAAGATGCTGTCCAAGCTTGTATACGCCTATGGCAACATCTTCAAACCCAGGCTTTCTTGACTGTCCGGCCTGAGACTCTTCAGTTAGACGACGGCGGGGCTTTCTTCCTGTCCGAACTGGCTGTTAACCCCGAAAGGATCTTGTCTCCTTCGTATCTTCCAAATGATGCAGACATTCTTCACGTCCGTGTAAGAACCACCGGTATTGTGGAAAAGAACTTCAAGGTGGGTAATCTTACTTACAAGATGATTGACGTTGGGGGGCAGCGAAATGAGCGTCGCAAATGGATTCAATGTTTCGACGACGTAACTAGTGTCCTTTTCGTAGTTTCCCTCTGCGATTATGCAAAAGTATTGGCAGAGGATCCTCGATTTGGACGTCTGTCAGAAGATATTACGTTGTTTAGAGCTGTGATCAATTCTCATTTCTTCGCGAAAGCTAGTATCGTACTGTTTTTGAACAAGACAGATATTTTGCAAGAGATGATAGGAACTCATCCATTGGCCCGATACTACCCGCAGTATACAGGGCCGCCTGACGATGCAAACGCTGCCGCTCAGTTTATTAAGGATCTATTGTTGGCCGAAATTCCTCAAAATGGCCATGAGGTTTATGTGCACTTCACCTGTGCAACAGCCACAAGGCAGATGGATTTTGTAATGAACGCTATCTCTGACACCATCCTGCAATCTCAATTGAAGTTATCTGGGCTGTTGTAGATCATTCAGCGAAACGTTTATCTTTCGAAACGCTGAAGCGATTCGATCTGAAAGCTTATTCGAACTGGCTCCTAGGACAGGCACGCAGGAGTAGTCGGGATAAATACTGTTTAAGGATTTAGGTTTGACAGAAGTCTTAAAAGCTCTTTTATCCGGAATCAGGATTGCGAATTTTTACGGACGCGGTGATCCCGGCTTTTTCCGTTCGAATTCCGGATAATTAGGTTTCGTATAGTGGCAGCACACTACCCCACACTTTTTTAGCTCAGGTAGGCGAAAAGAATACCACCTAATTCTGCCCCAAAAATAATGGCTCAATGCCAGCATAAGCGTGTCGGATATGCAGCTACTAATTTTGCGGGTGAATAATCGACCTCTTTCCGACGAGGTTGATTAGTTTCAGCAAACTAGATCCGGAGATCAGTTTGGCTATGGCTTCAGAGCCCTGATCGGGCCTGATTAAACCTTGAACTTAATTTCCACTCATTTGCCTCTGTGTTCTCAATGGGAGTTAACAGTTTATGCTCTTTAGTGTGTCTGGGAATTTTTGCAGAGAAGGCAGCGCTTACACTGTTCGCAGTGGCCAGTAGAACCAGTGGATTAGATACTACAAAGTACGGAACTACTTCATTGGTGATGATACTTAGTCTATTGAGATAATTGTACAGTGAATGTCTCGTACGGTGCATGTGACCGTTAGACCCCACAAACCCACAAACTCTACTACTATTTCGGCTTGGCTCGGTTACTTGCAACACATCTCCGGACCCTTGGAGTACCACTGGGCCTGGTGTACGCCGCGATCCTGCAGATAAGACTCTGCAACAGTGGGGGAGGCAGCAAATTTGGATTACATGCCTATCTGCATCAATCAAAAAGCGCACCAAAGCTGTATTTTAGATCGAGTGACACCGCGGCCGGGGAGTATGCTGTTTTCGGCTAGTTTTGCAGCACTGATCATTGGCCTGCGGGTTGCGGTCGGGGCCGGAGGGTTACCTGAATAGGTAATTAGCGGCGCTTAAGCGCAGCCCTTTCAGCGACGATGGTAGCATAACCTTTCTGCTATTTACCCCACGCCGACCGGAGCGAGTGGATAAAGCCTGTGCGAAACCTTAATAACACTACCGCTTTATTTTCACCGCACTAAGCTCCGGTCAATAAATACCGGTTTATTCCTAAAACATATTTATATATACCCCTCCGCACCACCGAGGCTAACCACTCCTTGATCTTATATTGTATCAACTCGCTTTTCAACGTATTATTCTTCTCTTCTATTTCTCTTACAACTAGATATTTCTATTTTCCCTAGTTTTTGGCGTTCTAAGCTATTATATTCGTACTTACTTGGATTTAACACCAATCATACCAATATACACAAATGTCTATTCTAGGTGATGCTAGCTCTCTACCTACCGAGCCCTCGTCGCTCTGCCCCTCTGCACATTCCAGCTCCACTTCTATGACAATGTCTTTCTCTCTTCCTGACGAATCCCGAGGCCGCTCTCGACGGCTCGCCCCCACTCCAGTTAGATCACTCTCACCAGCTATCCTGGCAGGCCCGTCCTTTGATTTATTAGCCGAGGCTGCCCGAAGAGCTCAGATGGACCGCCTAGCTGATGATCTATCCGACATGATGATTGTTCGATAGCCCTTTCTGGTTTTTGCACCGGACGTTCGGCCAAACGTCCCACCCATTTGAGCCGCTTCTCAGCCGCTCCTATTTTCTTTATTGGCCATGCATATTAAACACTTTCACCCACTGATTTAATGACCCGGTTAGGTTTGCTTTATTGTTTACATTCATATTATAAAGCTATATGGTTTCCCAGTAGATCTTCTCGCCGTAGCCCATCTTTTACCAGCCTTCTGTCGACAGGATATGGCATAGCTGCTCAAGATACCGCTGATCTGTTTCGTCGAACCCTCCCTCAACAGCACAGTCGATGTCCAAAACACCAAGCAGGGTATCTCCATCTTCTTTTATGATAGGAATAACAATCTCAGACTTCGATTGGGCGTCACAAGCTATGTGTCCGGGAAACTTCTCTACGTCCTCGACACGAAGTGTCTTCCTCTCCGCTGCCGCAGTCCCGCAAACTCCTTTCCCGATCTGAATCTCTTGACAAGCCACTTTTCCTTGAAACGGCCCAAGCAACAGCTTATTGCCTTGCTTGAAGTAAAATCCAGCCCAGTTGACCTTAGAAAGTGGTTCCTTCTGGCTCTGAAATCCATGCCACAGCAGCGCTGCCGCATTCGACAGATTTCCTACCCAGTTGTCTGTCAGCAATGCTGCCATAGACTCTACCATTTGATCATACATCTCATTTTTCTCGATATCCGTCGAAAAATTGCTATTATCTGCATGGTGCCCCATTACTGCCTACTTCAGCCGAAGTGGTAGCAGTATGGGTTTTCTGTGGGGTATACACACTCTGTTAGCCGTGCCCAGTCATTAGTCTTACTGGTTATACAAAATAGGTTAAAAAACGTAACCCCTTGTCTATATATGTAAATGTTATCTTAAAACGTGAAAAGTCCTCCCCGCTTGCGCCCAAATGGATATACCACCAATGAAGCTACAAACAGACCAACGGTAATGCCAATCGCTATCTCAACCATTCCTCCATCTGCTGATCCAAAGAAACCTGTGCTCGCAGATATCGACGCAGTATTACTTGCCGAAGCCGGTATCTCAGATATCACTTGTCTGGTCCGCGTAACCTCAAAACTCCTAGTAACAGTAGCTGTAGTCAGTTCTGTGATTGTGCTCATCACACTATCAGAGAGCGTTGTCGCTATAGTATTGGTGAGTGTTAAAGTATTCACAGCTGTAACAGTGGTGGGAAATTCTGTAATAGCAGTTGTCAATGACGCCCCGGCTTCTTGTGATATTTTACTATTTCCAGCTAAATTGTCTGCTGCGAATACTCCATATACCAGCGAGCCTTGAGACGCAATTCCTGACGGAACAATCACAAATATAGCTGGCAACATGACAGCAATAGCCAGGCCTCTGGTTATCCTGTTATAGATATTCCCCAGTAAGCCAATTGAAAATGCCGATAGGGCCGAAGAAATAATCGCAGCATTATCGAAATAGTAATTGAATAAGAAGTTCACGGAGTACCCTCCCATTGTTACCAGAAGAATGATATAAAGCTGTCTGAACTTCGCCTGATTAATAATCGCTAAACAAGTTGCAAACATTGGTACAAATAGAAATTTGAACCATACCGGAACAGACCTTGCACATGTGGTGTTACTTGTCGCATCGTTGTCAATCCATCCATAGATGACAGCGCCAATGGTTATACCAAAGGTAAGAAACATTGTGTATATAATGGCGTAAAACATTCTCACAGATCCTGACACTAGATTTCTCGTTTGTAATTCTAGAGCACCCGCCAGGATAATATAACCAGGAAGGATAAGAGCTAGTGAGCCTTGCGTGACTGAAGAAAAGCAAAACAAGGGAACTCCATCATTTTTACTTCCTATGGTTCCGAACATACGTCCCAAGAAACTGACTATGATAGCAGAACTAACTTCAAAAATGTTCCGGTATGAAGAGTGATGCGGTGCAATTATATGTCTCAGAACTCCGACAATTAAGCCTAGAACAAAGGCAATAGGCATGTCAAGCCAGTAAGCACCAAAAAGAGGTGCCACTGTTGCCGACGCAATAGCATAAACTACCACACAGATATACTTATTATACCGGTCACCACTGCTTAGTAACTCATCCAAACGAGTTGAAGCATCATCGACACTAATCATATCGTGAACAACTTGCTTGTACACCGCATGCGAATCTAGTAGCTTTCCCAAATCAAGATTCTCCGGGGTTCTGACCAGACGCATCTCTGAAGTATGGGTAGACATATCACCATATGAAACAATCATGCAGCCAGGTATATAAAGGAACTGGGCATCGACTTCCAACACACGGGCCGTCTTAGTCAGATATTCCTCTAATCTATGCGTAGGAGCGCCAAATCTCATCAAAGCCTTACAGAGCTTAATAATAAACTGCTGTCTGTTAAGAGTCTCGGCAATATGCACAGTAATTCGGCGCCGGAACCCTCTCTTTTTCTTAAATAAGTCAGCTTCTTTCTTCCTCTCTCTAGAAACTTTTCCTTCCTTTCCTAATAAAGGAATGTGGTTCAAAAACTTTGAAGACATTGAAGTAGTAGAGTTCGTTCGTTTCTCGGAAAAGCTTCGAGGCGTATGCGTAGGTGTAGAAGTGCCTGAGCCAGGTGCCGAACTTGGCGCAGATGTGTAAGGAGATGCCATTGAACTTAGGTTCGTAGAAGAAATTCCACCATTCTCATTCTTGTAGAGCTCAAGTAAGCTAGATAGTACACCGCCTCTTACATGTTTCGGCGGTGGGACGTATTCATTGTATTCAATAAGATCCAAATCGTCTGCCAGGCTATCATGGTGAGAAGTATCCCTTAGGTTAGGTATCGTTCCACTATCCTTTCCTTCCTTAGCACGCTTTAAGTGAGCTTCAACTAATCTCTTAGCGACTTCTTCTGCGTCAAGGTTGCTGAATGATGGATCCCGCGAAATATCAGCAGAACGAGGTTCAGAATTATCATTTGATCCTTCACCGGCTCCTGATATCAAAACTTTCGGTGCTTTTGCTAAGTCTGATGCCTCAGAATCTATCCTATCCTTGGATCTTATATGATTTTTCTTTTCATCAGGGTCTTCAATGAAAAACTCGGCAGTGTGTTTCTTTTTGTCAGATCTTAACTCATGCAACTCATCTCTGCTTTCGGTATCATGCTCCTCGAGCTTCTCCAGTGCTGCCCTAACTCGTTCAGGCGGTACTGGAAAAGACACTTGTCCTGGGGTAGGGTGGTTGTCAAAATAATCAGCTCCTTCGCGGGTATGATCTATAGGGCTCGATAATTGTTGTGCATCGGTGCCTCCGGGGCTTTCATTTGAGCTTTGAGCAGCGAACCGGTGAGATCCTCTGGCGTAAAATACGTTAGCTGATGATGGATCGTTATTCTCCGGAAATCTCACGCGAGATCTGTTGATTGTACCGCGACTACCGGCTAGGGCTGATCGCCCAAGGACTGAATCTGATGACTGTGACCTGACTCCAGAAAGCGCGTTCTGCGTAACTCGGGAATTCGTTCTCCCTGTACGTACATCTATTCTTGGAGTTGTGCTATCGGAACTAGGGGGTGAATTTGGAGCAGTAGCTGATTCTGTTCTGACACGTTCGTTGGGCGGTGACAAGTTCAAAGGAGTCATGGAATGAAAGCGAGGCAAGCTAGAGTTTCTGAAAGTGGCTGGGCCTCTTCTTCTAGTTCTCGTTTCATCTTCACTGTCAGATGAAGAGCTCTCAGCAGGAGAATTTACCTGGGAAGACTGTTGAGAATTAACTAATGAGGAGCTATGGCTATGACGATGTGGCAGCCTCGGCAAGGCAGAGCTTGCCCTTGAAAACATAGAGCCGCTTGCTTTTTTACCCTCAGATCGCGAGGTATCTCGCGGTGAGTTAGGCATTTTTAGATATGACGAGAGCCACGTTTAAGTAACCAATGTGATTGAGGATTCTAACACAACAAAAGGCAACAGCGAGGGATGATCCGGTATGTGAAGGATGCAATTTACGCCCAAATCGATGTGGAGAAAACTTCAACGGTGCCTGAGAGCAGTTACAAACCCTTCTGGCAAGAACTAAAAGAAATAAAAGCGAAAGGCTGTAAAATCGAGAAGAAGAATAAGTTCAAAGAAAGAGGTCGGAGGAACTCGAATTTAGCGTTTCTCAGATGATATTTAAGGTTATGAGGCAACGAAGTAATACTATTTCTTCCTGGGGAGCATCATGTTTAATACGGATTCTTGAAGTTGGATTATCTTACAATAGCGCTTGTATTGATTCTTTTTCCAGTAATGTCTACAAGTACAGTGCGTAGCCTGTCTGTCAACCTTAAAGGAAGTGAACTGCCGTCGGGCTATCTTTAGCAATTAGGAATAAGATTTAAATTTTGTGCTGAAAGAGTTTTGTGCAAATCTTCAGTTGGTCTTCAAGGGCATCCATGAGAAGTGATACAAATAAATCCCTAAGCAAATTCCAGGCCAGTATAATAATTTCTGTTTAGCGCTTATCGCACAACACAAACGGCATTCCTCTTGGCAGATTTTCGTCTGTAACAGCAGCAGGATATTTCCGGTCATGCAAAACTCTATTTTCTCCTTATTGCAGTAGAGCGCCTGATTGTTATGACTTAACGAGAACTTTATTCAAAGCCTTGTTCTTAGAAGTATCCTTTAATAAATAAAGGAGACAAACAGTTGCCACTGTGGTCCTATGGCTTTTAGAAGATAGTACTGTATAATCCTTATAATATGAGACTAGCAAGCTTGTAGCATCTCTTGGTGTTGTGGCAGGGGTAATAGTAGATTTGCCTGCTGGAGGCATCAGGAACTTTAATAACAATAAAGTTTAAATCGATTTAAAACCAGCAGCATCTTGAAATGAAACGACGGCTGCACTCGCATAATGTCTGTGTGCTGAAAAAGATTTGAATCGGTTAAACAGATTATTCAGAATAATAGCTTGTTTAGGCCTGGTCAGTTAGGTTGTCTGACTCAGCTAGGCGGCGATTACGCCCCTGTATCAGCTTAGCCATAGCCGTTTTGCGTATTATTTTGTTTCTATATTCCACAGAGTCGCTCTGGCTCATGCCAGGACCCCACATTGATTCTCCACCTCGAGGAGCACTAGTATTGTCGGAGAATATGCGACTGTGTTTAGGCTGCGGTGCAATAAGTCCTGAATGTGTTGAGGCGTCTCTTCCAAGAAACGGAATAGAACTGGAAGACAAAAGGGAACTTGGTCCATGGACTGTAGAGTCCAAATTGAGAGCATTCCTTCCAAGACGATTACTTCTGTCATGTTCGTTTTCAACTGTTGTTGGGCCCCAGAGCGAGTGTCTTGATAGAGTGCCTAGGTCCAAGTTTCTATGAGAACTGTCTACATTTTTTGGACTTCCCAGCAGTACATTATCTGCATTTCTTATCGGCGAAGCCATTCTTGGCCAGCCAGCACCTAGCATTCTATCTAGGCTACCGGCTCTACTTACATCTGGATCCAGAGCATTCCGGATTCCTCTCCCGAGTGTGGACCTGCCTCTCGAAGGAGTTTGAGCTTCAACGTTCATGGTGTGTGGCGATTCTGATATTTATTTCTCGATATATACCTGGATGCGTCTACTCTAGCCGATAGCTTGGTGTAGACATGAGGTTTCAGGATAATCTCCAGTTGGTGGTATTGACTTACCTAGCAACAGCCCCGGGTTAAAGGGGAATGGAGTTGAATGGCTACGATTATGCGTTAGCTATAGATAACATCGTGTGTAACAAATAAATGCTCACCTTAAGAGATTGCTTCTTTTCTATAGGCTTGCTCTGGTATTTTAGGTCGTAGAACGCCATTTGAGGTGTTCATCGAGGTCCGAGCTTAGAAAGCACCCGAGGTCCTTGCTCAGCCCACTCTTCAGCAGTCACCCAGAGATTGTCATTATCCTTCATGATGTTAGCCAAGACAGCACCTCCCAAAAATACCATATGACGTCGTCTTGGAGGATCCTCTATGCGGACTTTGAAATGAGATAGTCTCTCCTTGTCTCCATGCAGAACTCGCGACAGCCAAAGTTGCTTCAGCTCCTTCTCTAGTCTAGATGGAAGACCAGGATACATCGAAGAGCCTCCAGATAATACGATGGCTTTGTAAAGGCTCGATCTGACATCTACATCAGCAGACTGGATCGTGTTGAAAAGCATTTCAGCGACGCCTGGCTGCTCAACATCCACAAGGTCGGGTTGAAACAGGCACTCGGGTGCCTCAAATCTTTCCTGCCCGACTTTAATCACTCTTCCATCGGGAAGCTCATATGATTCGACTAATACAGTGGTCTCCTCTGCAAGATGCTTATCCAAGGAAAGGTCATACGAAATATAGCAGAGCTTTTCCTTCACTTGGCGGATGGTTTCGAAGTCGGCTGTGCGGTTGAAAGCATAGCCTCTGCGAAGCAGCAAATTGATCAATTGTCTAGTGACGTCTCTGCCAGCAACGTCCAATCGGCTTGTCAAGTGATTCAACACTACACTTTCGTAAACTGGCACAATATGAGTAACACCATCTCCGGCATCGACTACCACTCCTGAACTGAGACCCTGCGCATAGAGGGCTAAAACAGCCTGGATAGCAACGTAAACTCCATGAAATCCATACTGCTCAAACATCACTTCACACATCCGCTCCCTATTTGACAATGGGTTCATCGGAGGCTCTGTAAGAACCACTTTTTGGCCGCGAGGGTCTATCTTCATCTTGTCGTAAAATGCGTAGTTCCAAAGATGCACCATGTCTTCCCAATTGCGAATTACACCGTTCTCCATCGGGTAAGAAACATCTAGCATTGTTCGAACAGCATTTGCTTCATCTCCAACCATGATATCCTTTATTGGGGTATCGCCAATTCTCTCCTCTGCCCGCAATATCGGACGGCCCACAATCGATGGAAACACATAGTCCGGGAAATTCGAGCCACCCCGGCCAATTTTCACAAATCCTGTACCTTGATCAAGAACTAATAGTTAGCTTACCGCTTCCTTTTACCTATTATAAGTTTTGTTTTACTTACCTATCGGCTGTTCAGCCATCTGGTGTACAGTGTCGGAAGTGTGGGTAGGTTGGGAAGTACAAGGGAGGCTTACGTAACTCTATACGGCTGAGCTCCAATCATCGCTGCATAACCTCCTTGGTCTCATTAACTTAGCTCAATTATCATGCACAGATGAATCCAGTTCGTCTGGTTGCCTTATTTCGCTAAACTCATCTAAATCGTCAAACACGTCTTCGCCAGAGCCCACGATCTCTGCCCAGCTAGCGTAGGAAAGCATAAGGAACGCAAAAATGATAACTATACCTCCGATAATAGCTTGAACGGTAAGTGGTTTTCCAAAAATCAACCAGTCGACTAAAGCAACAAGAAATATTGTTAGCAGTGCTGCAACTGATGACAAAACCGGCGAGGTCAACGCCATTAGTATAAGAAAAGAGGCCGAAAAGAGGACGTTGCCAAACACAGACGTCAGTATTACCAATAATGCAGATTTATCCGGTAATTCAAATCTTTCAATACCAGATATATGGAGGAACAATATCAATATCCAGACTAATGACAACGTCCATATTCCTAGCATTGAACCAACTAGATTGGCAAACAGTGCTTGCCGACGAGGCGACACTTCATCGCCTGGCGGGCATGCCAGTCGTTTATATAAAACCTCATATAAACCATATAAAATAGCACCAACAGCAATAACCATATTTCCAACAGCTCTATTGCCGGAATTGGCATTTGTGGAATTAGGACCACTATATGCAACAATGACAACTCCTATGATGGCCAAAAACACGCTGCCTGCTTTCAGTAAACTGAATCTTTCTTTTAGTAAAGGGACGCTAAATGCATAAGCAAAGAATGCAGATGTATTATATATTGCGGTTAGATCACTAGGTGTTGTTAAATTAACCGCAACGTACCAGGAAGCCCCCGCTACCGTCAGCGCACATACCAGCTTTAATGTCGTCCTCAGTATGTAGTTAACCAAAGTTTTCACGGAATATGAAAGTGCTATTTTTGACAAATGGCCATAGTGCACTGAATTCGGAAGCCTTTGATTATCGCGGTCCGGCCGCACGTTATTGTAGTCTGCCACTACCGCAGCAGTGCCTCTTAGATTGTTTAGATGAGCTCTCCATTCGCGTCTCCATGTAAATCCAGGCTTTCGAGCTAACTTTTTACTGAGTCCAATGGCAACAAACTGCAGTGGTTCTAACCACACCCAAGATCCGTGAGTTATATACATCATGAATATCGGCTTTCTGTAGCCTAAATTAGTACTTATATAATTAGCTGTTTCTGTCTGTAGCACAAAAGCAAACAATGCCAAGCACAGCGCTATTCCGCTATAAATATACCTTCGCCGTTCGCTAGCTTCTATCTGTTCAGCAGTTAGTTCATTGAAAACAGCCGCAGGGGTCGCGGATTCACTTGACCGATTCTCTTCATCTCGAAGAGCAGTATAAAATCCTTGGGGCATGTCACCATATGTAGTATATTTGCTCGGCTTTCCAAGTAAGGATATGAGGGCCGGGAACGTATTAGTTTGAAAGAGTGAAAAGGCGGAGTGGATAAGGTAACGAAAACCTTAAATTGGCTACTCGATGGAGGGTAGAGGAGGGTCCTTATAACGGCTATCAGCGAGTATTTGCATGCTGAAACCATACTAGAGCTCGCTTGATCCAATTTTCATGCTTCAGAAGTATTCTGCCTACTCCAGACCTCTTCCGGCGAGGAGGAGCCCTTGGATTCGGGAATATATGTGGAGACAAAGACAAAAGAAGCCATACCAAACGCAGTAAAAACAAAAAAAACATATCCGCCTAGTAATGCTTCCAGTAGAGGAAATAAAAAACCAACTATAAAAGTCAAAGCCCAGTTAAAGCTCATACCCACGCTCTGAGCAGCACCAATTGCAATATGAGGTGTGATCTCAGACACGAGGTAGAAGGGGATAGGCCCAAGACCAATAGCATAAAACGCCACGAATAAAATCGAAGCTAGGCAAGAAACAACAGCATTCTGTCCAAGCATACCAATTCCCAGAATCGCAGCGCAAATGCTCATTCCACCGATCGATGAGAGTAACAGAGGTTTTCGGCCGTACTTTTCCACAGAAGGTGCTGCAACGGCTGTCGTTACAAGATTCACTACCGAAATAAGGCAATTGATTACGGTCGAGCTTTGCGGTATAATGGTAGCAAGAACTGTCACACCATAGAACACTATAACGTTGATGCCCGATAGCTGCTGCACTGCATTCAAGCCGGCAACCGCAATAAGAGGTCTTCGATACTTGGCACTGGTGACAAAGTTTCGTAATGAGACGAGTGTGGTAGCAGAAGCTGGGATCGCTTCATCTGTCGAGGATGGAGAAGACGCCGGTTGATCAGGCGATGTTTCTTCGGACGGAGGCAGCAGATCCTGAGTATCAAGATTTCGAACGTGGCTGCCGTGGATAGATTCGAAAGCTTTTCTGGCGTCTGAAAGCTGGCCTCTAAGCAAAAACCATCTCGGCGATTCTATCGAGATAAAAAGGACCATTAAGGCATTTAAGGCGCCTAGGACGCTGCCAGACCAGATAATTCTTCTCCAGAAAGCGGGAGTTGCCCAAAATGTTCCTAGGACCTGGGCGAGCAAAATGCCTATATTGATGAATATCTGATTCATTGTTCCAAGCACACCTTTGAGTGCAGGAGGTGCAATCTCGGCAATGTATATGGGTGTGTTCACGATCGCTATGCCGGCGCCTAGGCCGGCGATAATTCGTCCTAAAGATATGATCCATACTGATTGGGCAGAAGCCATGACGGCGGAGCCTAGAGTGAACATAGCAGCTGCCGTGAGAGATGCCCGACGCCTTCCCAATACACCAGATATTCTGGGAGCCAATAGGGCACCACTAAACCCGCCTACATTGAAAATTGAGGTGACTAGCCCGTACCGCTCGGGGGTCAGTTCAAGGCAGCCTGGAGTGTGGTGTTTTCCACAAGCCATTGAGGCTCCCGGGGCATTCAATTCAGCTAAATGATAGCCGTACTGCAATGAGCCCATGCAGGCAACAAGAATAATAGCTAGTGCGCGAAAGGTGAGGTGTTGTGGCTCCATGTTACAGGTGCAACTGATGGGATGGGATCAATGGCAGGGTTAGAGAATAAATAAGGTAAGAATTAAGATTCAGTTACTTCCGCTAAGACAAGACAGCTGGCTCGATTATTGCTAGAAATGCAGCTAGCTTTCGCCTATCACGAAATTATCTATCCAGTGCTTTATGCAGATATGCCCTTCCAAGAACTTATTGTTATTCTTCTGCCGCACGATCATCGCCCGGTGTGCTGATGTAGTTAATGTGATATGACACCCGTACTTCTTCCAGGGTAAACGGTTCAGGGAGTCTATGATTTTGTGCTGTTCATCCAGAAGAGTGAGTTTCTGTGGAGGAATTATGTTATCTCCTTTTGAAGAAGTCTCAATGCTCTCTAAATCTGGCTCTGCAGTTCCTTCGAATACAGCCAGGGCCTCTTGGATTTGGTCTTCAACCCAGAGTGAGTTCTCATCACTGAGCAAAGAAACGTTGGTGCCGTAGAACTTCGAGATTCGGCGCTTACTCGCTGTAGTTCTGAAATGAGCCACCAAAAGAAGAGCAACTGATGAGAGCGGAAGGAATATGAGCACTTGGAAAAGTGTCTTAATACAGCGTCCTATAAAGCTGCTGGCCACTTTTATCTCTTCAATGCTTGATTTTCTTCGGCTGCTCAGGTCTTTACGAACCAGTCTCACTGGTGCACTTGCATCGATTATCACTGGTTCATAGCCTGGAACAGATTTTAACTCTACAGACAGCTCAGAGACGGTGTCCGATGCGTGGTATCTCGGCAAAGAGTTCAGTAGCACATATGGATCTGTGTGAGAGATCGCGGCAGTGAACCAGCACGTGCGTCTGTCGTTCACTACGTTACAGTACAGAGACAGGTTTTCGGCTTTCATGAGGGCTCTGTAAAAAATAGATGATCGATCTGACATAAGAGCCAAAAGAGGTTTTGAAGAGCGTAATGCTCTGTCTGTGAGAAACAACTGCGCTCCTGTCTCAGACAGAATGCGGGGAGCCACGAAGTTGAGGGCTCCAGTAAACAGTCTGGATATTGGGCGTTCGAGTTCCGGGACGAACCTGACGCCTACATGCGGAGTACCAAACGTGGTGAAATTGACTAGGCTCAACCCAGATTCTAATTCCTGGTAGAGGCCGCCAATAACATATCGTGCAATCAGCCCACCAAGCGAATAACCGACTATTGAAATTCTAGTCACTGGAGCCCCGCCATCTGCGAGAAGCGACTGCTGCTCCCTAATTTCATGCAGAACGCGTTCTCCCCCTAAAACTATACCATCGTACGTGAAGTTGCCTTGGTTAGAGCTGCATCTATGAATAACTAGCTGAGGGCGATCATCCAATGTCTTTGCTTGGAGTCGTCTTTCAGCAGCCTCTTCTAAGGCGTCGAGATGGCTTATGTTACCCCACAGACCGTGGATAAGAACAAGCAGATGCGTCTCGCTTGCCATGTATCAGCACCCGTATTTTATCCTTCTATTGCAACAGATATAAGTGGGTGTTGTTATAGATGCTCTTTATACAACTAAGATTTTAGTGCGTGTTTTAGAAATGCCGAAGGGTTATAAGACGAAAGAGGAAATAACGTGTTGGCGCTGAGCCAATAAAACCCTAGGAGACACCCATGCATCTGCTAGTTTAAACCTTAGATATTCCGCAGATAACCAACCTTATTTCCTGATTAGATTATGACAGACGTAACTAACGGTCTTGCAGTGTTACACTAGACTCTAATTCAACGATTATAATGCTATTCAGTAATAAACAAAAATCCATAAATAAAGGAGTACTTGCCAGACAGTTGAGCACTTACCTGCAGAACACTTGGAGCAGCAGCGCACTAAAAAAAAAGGAAAGGACGGTCAAGCACAAATAGAAATGAATATAAAAAGTAAAGGAGCGGACAGTTTCTGTGAGAGATGAGCAAATAAATATGTTATTCCGTAGAACCAAGAGTGACTAAGAAAAGCCTAACTCAACACCTGTTTTTCGAAAAAACCCACGTAGGCGAGATGATAAGGACTGATGCGTAGATGAACTAGTTTCGCTTGTTGCATCACTGAGCTTCTCCAAGTCCAGTCTAAGCTCAGGTCCAGGACAGCCGAATTCTTCGATTTCCTCCACATCCAAGCAGGGAGTTTCAGGAGGTGAAGGAGGCAGTGCGCGAGACGTGGAAAATCTCGCAGAATGTTCATTGTACGGTCGTTGAATATCAAAGGCACAAGAATCATGTTCAGGTTCTTCGGCAACTACATGCATAGTTTGCCGTGATTCTCTGTAAGTAGACATCGAGTGTCTATTTACCTTTCGTACGGTTCTATTAGAAAAGTCCTGAGAAACACCATAGTCATGTTCAGTAAATGAAAAATGGGCTATTTCTGGAGCAGAGCCAGATCGTCGGTGAAGAGAGGAACAATAGAGACCAAGGTCAGATGCCCCTTTGGTAGAAGCCAAATCCAGGTCTATCACGGGAATAGGTAAAGAAGTAAAAGTTTCTACCGCTCGGTTTCTTGGCGAACAGAATTCGGATTCATCTATCGCACATTCGCTGTTGTAGCTTTCACCTACTGTAGGTGATTTTGCGGTAGACATAGACTTGCGAGACGGAGAAGGCGATCTCGAGAAGGCTCTTATTATAGAGGAACGTGAAGGAGAGCGTGAGTGAGACCGGTTGTGGGAAGAAGACGAACGGGTTTTGTCCTTTCTGCTGAATCTGATGAAATTGTCAGCCCAAGACTTTACTTTCTTGTGTCTTCTCGGTGAACTTGACGGAGACTGGGGCGGCTCATGGTGTGTGATATCTGAGAGCACAGGATTATAACTAGTAACATCTTTCTGTGCATGGGAAGGTTGATCCGAAGAATGAATACGAGGGATTACCTGGATATCGGGGGCAAATGCGACCTGCCTAGCTGACGGCTGCATGCTTGGGTGAGTGAGTTGCACCGGCGGAATAATCGCTTTGTTCGAGTCGCATAGTTCAGGAGTATCAGGAGGAGAGTAGACCGGTTTTGGAGAAGCGGAATAGGCTTTGCGATGATTAGGAGGCAGAGGAGGCTGTACGGAAAGATCGATCTGCTCCAAGGAAATTGCAGCCGAGCGTCTGTGAGAATGACGTCTTGGTCCTGGAGAGGCTGAGTTGGCTCGTTTATGGTATGGCTTAAGCACCTCTGGAACTGACACTGAAATAGAAGCCATCGTTGCAGGACAACTCGAATGGTTAAAGACAAGAAAAGCAAGGGAACAGGAGAGTGAGGACAACAAGAGTTAAGAAACGTTACAAAGAGAACGATTCAAGTAGAGTGGGAAACCTAGGAAAGTGTTCAGATAGGCTGATAAAAACCACAAATACAGAGACGGTCTTATTATTTCGTTGAGGCCGAATGAACTAATTATACTGCAGAATAAGCAAGGTAGGCCGACGCTGGCAAGTAAACAACAGGACTCGGTCGTGGAAGGAGACGGTGGGCAGAAAATAGGTAGCGTAACTATCAACTACACTAAGAAGAACAGGTCCAAGGTGGAAAAAGAAAAACGAGGCGAAGAGAAGAATACCAACGATGCAAAAAAGAAAAAGCTAGGCGCAGCCCCGTATGCGTAGGATAGCGAAAGGATGATGTAGTTTAGATTTTAATTTAAGCTGGAAAGCTAAAGGAGAAAGCTTAAAGTGGTGTTTGAGTTCGTTTTAAGGTCGGGTGACTACTCACAGATTGCGCGGCACAGAAGCAGTATCGACATTACTAAATCACATACTCAATTCTAAGCATACATTACGGCAGCAATCTCTTATGGATGAACAGTATGTCTGCGGACAGAAGGCGCTGAGGCCTTCTGTAATCCTTCACGAGACTAAGTTATCTAACTAAACCGTTAGGCTTCCTGATTGAAGGATGTGCAATTAAAATTTCAGCTAACTAGGCCTATTTAAATTGAAATCCACTTAGTCACAGCGAATATCAATAAAAGATTAGCCTTCCGTACTCTATGATCTTGCAGTAAATCGTAACTCTCTGCTTTTAGGTTAATCACCAAAGGTCAGCAGCTATTTAGTTTGCACATTTTCTACCTTTATTCATGCGACTGGAGGAGGGCTAAGCAGTTCAACAAAGTTTCTGCGAGATTTTTTCCCTACTTTCTACGAACTTTAACCTCAGCCTGTTTCCATACATAGAAAGCCTTTTTTCTTATACCGGTATCAGCATGATTCTGTCACTATCTCCGTGCGGGTTCAACATGTGCGATCTGTAGAAATAGATCGACGCAACTATCGAGCCGCTCTTGGCTAGCGGCCAATATCACACTCGATAGCGTTGTTTAATCCACTCGTACCAAAACCCAACTTATTGCCTTTTCGCAACCACCATAAACTATATTGGGAAATTCCGGTAGTTAAAACCTTGTTGTAATCACATCCCAGAGTTCTGTTCCTGAATCAATATAGCGATAGCAGTTCAGCTTCACGACACTATGCAGCTAATTAACCCCATCTCCTTCCCGCTCTGACTTTGGCTTCACCACTAAACTCGCTATCCAGACGCAAACCCTTCTCTGTCCCCTGAACTCCCTCTAAGTATAAGATGGTTCTGAAGTGACGACTTGCCTAAGATTTAAAGTTCAAAATGCGCCCTGATAGCGGTTATCCTGTCGGGAAGAACTCTTTGCAGATATAAATCAATCCTATCTCGCCAGCAGGCAAAAATATATGGTTTAAAATCAGTTCCAGACACTTAGTTTCGCTATTGCAGACGAGCATGATTGATGTGATGAGTGGGCCACATCTGTTCGGAATGTCTCCGCCGTAAATTAATGCCGTCCCTAGCCGCCGGTCCCCTACGGCGGTCTACAATCGCAGTGTCAACGTTACCAGTCCTCTTTTTCGGGTCTTAGCGGCAGCCACTATGAGTAACCCGTTGACGGTCGACGCCTGTATTGTCTTCAGATCTGCAGAATCCCTGCAGCTACGCTTTGTCCTAATGCATCATAGCCGACCATTTTAGTTCTTCATTATCTTTTATTAATTAGCTACCTAATCAATTAACCCTAATCCCTTTTCCACCCCCTTCACTCTACGTCTACGCTCCTTAAGGTATCACTCAACCTCATTAGGCCGATAGTCTTCACCCATGAACCATCTACCATAGACAGCCCATCCCGGCCTTTCAATACATATACATCTGCCGATAAGTTCCGGTTCGAGATTCATACGCCAGTGCGTCCTACGTCATTCCTCCCAATTTACTCCCCAGGGCGAGCAGGCCATCATACCAATCTATATCATCGCCGGCCCTTTTTCTTGTTGAGTGTTGTTAACGTGCTAGGCCTGCCTTTCTCAAACAATTCTAGGAAACAGGGCTGTCTGGCGGTAAAGCCAAGAGCCTATGCCCGCGCGCCTCTCTTACCTGCTTTCTGATATTAGAGTTACCTCTAATTGTCACGTTCGTCACGTGATAGTTTTCATTAGCGTGTCGCGTTACCTACCAGCACCTCTCTTTATAATTACTGCAAAACACACCTCCACCGCGCCTAAATCCACCCATGGAGATCTCACTGGATACCAGATGCGAATCACTGGTGTCAGAGCCGCCGTCGGATCAAGATTCTTCTCCTCCTGCCTATGCATTTATACTACATTCTCCCTCAACGTATCGAAAGCACGCTGAACCCTCAATTGACAATTCTGCTCTTGCACGCAAACGCCGCCGCAGAACTTCTCCAAACGAACTTCTGGTGCTTGAGAACGCTTTTTTGGCCTGTCAAAAACCTAGCCGAGTGATGAGAGCTGAAATCGCAAAGAAGGCTGGAATGAGCGATCGCGCAGTACAGGTTTGGTTTCAGAATCGACGGCAGTCTTGGCGTCGAAACCGCAGGCCTGCGTTGCTTGATCAGTTGTGCGAATCTAAATCTGACTCTACTAATTTTTCACATGACCTCCCCTCATCTCCTCCGGACCTTACGTTGACCTCTGCTACCTCGTTTTCCTCTGAGTCTTCTTCGCAATGCGAGCCCTCTTCCCCGAGATCTTCTGGAAAACCACTACAACCACTCAATTCTAACCTTCGTCTTGATATGTCAGGCGATGGTCAAGCCGTTTTAGTAGTTGGTCATCAGTTTTCTACTTATGCAGACTCAAAAGTTAAGGTATCTAATGACGAATATGAGTGCATCGAGAACTTATTAAGTCTTCGGAATGCAACCTGGTCCTGACCTGTGTTCCTATTTCCTTTTTATTCGAATCTCTTTTGATTCTTTTTCGATCATTGTTTTATTATTACAATCTACTGGATCGAATATACCAGTAGGCTTCATCTTCTCAACTTGTTTCTGGCTCTTCATGTTTTTTAGAACCTGTTTCTTCCTATCATTTACTCCTACAATACTCTCAACAACTCTACTAATATATTACGCTCGTTAGTTTTTTCTTATTACCATGCTTCGCAACTATTACATCGCAAGTATCCATGTAACCTCTCATAACTGATCTCTAAGTGTACACTGGAGTAGCCTTCTTAATCTCCTTTGCAACCTCGTCATACGACTCACGCAAAGACTCCCCTCCCTCAGACCCTGCAATAATCATAACAACACTAGTAGGGCGCTTTGCCAGAACCGCACTGCCCAGGTCTTCTTTACTAGGGACGAAAATATATGGTACCTTACTATCTTCACATAAGACGGGCAAATGTGTGATAGAATCAATGGGGCTGATATCGCCCGCCATAATTACAATTCCTTTCACTCCCTTTCGCAGCGCTTTCGTGACTTCTCGAAGTCCGCGGCGAGTCTGTTTGGTTTTCGAAGCCTTCTTCACAAGTTTTAAAGCTTTTTTATTCACCTTTTTGCTAGCCAAAGGAGATGCAAATGGAACAACTCTGGAAGCTTTCGCCGTATAATCGTCTTCCTCCTCGTTTATGGACACATCTTTCGATGCCTTATCTGAATGCGACTTGCCCATTCCTGCTAACTAGGTATACTTCTCGCTAAATTGAAGTTCAGGCTCTAGCAAGAATAAAATTCGACGGTGGTGGTTCTAAAATTCCACCAATCAGAGATCTTCCTTCCACTCCCAAACTCTAGCCCTCTAGGGCTAGATATAATATCAGGAACACTACGGGGTTACTTTTAACAAAGCATATTATTTAAAATTACATGCCGGCTTTCAGACCTGTCATACTGTTCAACATTCGATATAGTATTCAACAATAGTATGCTGCTGGTGGCAAAGTACAAGCTTAGCTATCGGTCACAATGCGACGCACTCGAGGCGTAGAGACTTTGCGGACACCTCCATGTTTAGAAGGAGATGACTGGCCCAAATATCCTGAGTCTGATCCATTAGAACCAACACGTCGGGATGATCGCCGTGGAGAGGTTCGACTGGGTGACGCAGCGCTGCTAGCCGTACGCCGACCTGAAACTGTAGAGACTGACGTACTTCTTGTCTTCTGTACAACTAATATCTCAGTTTCTTCTGCATAACGGCCTTCCACAACGATCGGCTTTCCAGCAATAGGATATAGGTTCTCATCATTGGAAGTTTCCTCCGTGTTTTCTTCTGTGTCATCACCTGCCCCACTCTGGGATATGGCCCGTTCAAGACTTCTAGCTGCGTCCTGTACGCTAGTCACACGATGTGGACTCTTACGAGGTTGTCCAGGGGTTGGTGCAGGAAGCGGCTGCTGTGATCCGGTATCCTGTGCTGGTGGAGTATTGGTAGTAGCTCTCTCGCCTAAAATATGACGTATCGGGGTCTGCGGCTGAGCAGTCTGGGCATCTTGCTGAAGGAATTTGCGCGGAACCAAGCTTGAAAACCCACACAATTCTGGATCTCTCGGACCCAATGTCATAGTAAACTTCCAGTCTCGGAACTCGTTTTGATTCATATAAAGCCAATGCTGTTGAGGTCCAACAACCATTCCGGGACGCATAAATCGCATAAAAGCAATGCACTCTTGCGCTGTGAAGCCGTGTGTATATATCAGATGTGCTCCGATGAGACATCCAGTACGTCCTAAACCGGCCTTGCAGTGAACTGCGATCATTTTTCCTTGAGATATCATACCGTCACACACTCCAACGAATTTACGAACTAGGTCAAGTGGAGGACAGGTACCGTCTTCAAACATCATGTCAATATGTTTTATTCCTCTCCTCTCAAATTCTCGCTTGTCATAAAGCTCGGAATTAAGTCGGAATACAATGCCGACGTCATGTGACTTGAAATAGTCTAGAACCATGCTGAATGGCAAAGGGAGTTGTAAATCTGAATCAGAAGCCTGAGGAGAAGCAAATGCAACAAAATTGGGCGTCAACACATTAAAATCACCCATTTCTACACTCTCATAGAGTTCATAGTCCTCCAAATTAAATTTTCGAAGGTCGAGGAGACCTTTCTCCTTGGCTCTCCATACGCCGTACACTGTATCCTGAATTGTGATCTCGAAATCTGCCACGGAGTATCCAGCATCACGAAAAGGCATGAAAGGGGGATCGACTTGGCAAATTGGTGCTAACGCCAAGTGAGGTGGCCAAGATTGAATGAGCACCATATAACAACAAAGAACGCAGGCAGCGTTAGCTCTGCTCTTCGAATCTGTTCTTGAATAAAAAACAATAGCACGATCTCCAACTGACTCGTGGCTGAGACAATCATGAAGCATCACGGCGAAGCGATAAAGGTGGCCGACATGGAAAGGACCGAAATCATGATGGAATGCATTGTATAACAAACAGTCATCAACGGTGAAATAGAAGTAGCGATTATCATCTTCCGGCTCATAATCAAAGGCACCAAGATACAGTCTATCTTTAAGGAACTCGATGATGGGTATCTCCATAGTATTTGGCTATATATGAAAGCAAATGGAGGGAAGAATGAAAGCAGGTACAGAGGCTTCTTTTAGAGTACTTGCTGTTATTTGATTTGTATTTTCGTATAGCCCACAATGAGTCTGTACGCTATGTCTCTATCAATATTGCTTCCGCTGCCGCCTTGTTATTTGAGAAAGTGTAGGAGTTATGCAAACGATGATGGAAAGGGATAGGATTGCTTGATTGTAAACATTAGCGTTGTTTAGATGAAATTTAAGGTTTGCGCTTAAACTTGAGATACATGTTCTTATTGGTTGAACTTATTTTGAATCTACTCAATCTGGGAGCAAGAGGCAAATAAGTTTCAGCGAGCACCCAAAGGGTCTTTCGACCTTTCGGTCGGTGAAATTACATGTACAAATATTAGGCAGTAACTGACTCATTCCTATATTTCGTGTACGTGGAATGATTTATATACAGGCGAAGACTCCGTGTACTGTCGACGCTCTGAAGAAATAATTAGCGAAGGCGTTCGGACCGAGAAACTACCAGCAGCGCTCCTCAAGCTTCATTTCAGATTGAGGAGCAAGGCCAACAAGAGCTCGGATCAAGTTCTCCACAGCAGCGCGTTGCTTGTTCAGACCATTAACAGGTTCAGCACCGGGACGGGTAAGAGGAGCCTTCAGCCAATAAGACAAGAACGAGAGCACAGAATGGAATGGCTTGAAGTCGTCCTCTCCCACTTTGCGGTAAGTGATACGAGAGCAGAACTCGGCAATAACGACCAAATCGATAATGAGAGGCGACGCCAAAAGGGAGTCTTCGCAAACGTTATGAATAGAGATGGTGTTATGACCACCCATCATCAGCTCAGAATGATACTCATCCATAGCGATCTTATCGTCGCCAACTGCCTTCATATACTTGATCACAATACAGTGATCGACTTTATCGCCCTTCTTCTCATTGTATAAAATCTGGTTTGATTTGATGATATCATCAATCACGGAAGCCTTGGAAATTTCTTTGGAGCGGAACTGCTTAGGAGCTGACAGGTTGTATCCATCGTTGTTTCCTAAATGGTTATAGGAAGCTACAGACACGGGACGAATGCCGGCATCAACAAGGTATTGGGCAAGGACAGACTTAAGCTTGGTTTGACCGGATTTAAAGTCATCACCGCCAATAAGAGCGTGGTGTTGCTCGGCAAGTTCGATGCATCCAGGAACAAATGTGTTCTGGGGAGATCCATTAATAAAAGGGACGCCTTCGAGGATGCATGCGACGGCAAAGATGGTCGAAGGAGCGACCTCAGAATGAGACTCACGAATGGCCTTAAGAAGATTCTCGGCGGTGTCGTTGACTCCAGGGATGATCTCAGCGTAGCGCTCAGTGTTAGCTGTCCAGCAAACAATGACACGGTCGAGATCGTTCTTGGCTTTAAACTCCCGGATATCCTTTCGAAGCTGTTCGACATGTGCTTGTTTGTCAGTTCCAGAGATAACGTTATCAGCGCGTTCACTTTGGTTAGCAGCAATGAAATCGGGATAATAGACAGATGGGAGAGGCTTCATGGTGGCCATCTGCTTGGAGACTTGGCGCTGGAGATCATAATCCAAGACCTGAGCACGAGCCATTGCATCAGCGAGGTTAGCAGAAGAAATATCCCATCCACCAATAACAAAGTCGTTAGGGTGTAGCATGGGGACTATCTCATTAAATGGGCAGTAAACATCCTCGCCCTTAGAGTTGATACCGAGTTTCAAAGTAGAAGCTTGGGTGACGGAGCCGTAATAATTGGGCTCAACAACTCCTCGCTTAGTATGGAAAGAAATGTTATCGCGGTTAGCAATAGTAGTCGCGGTCAAAGTGGAGCCATTATTTCCGCCCCAACCTACAAGCATGACACCTACTTTGGGTACCTTAAGGTCAAGCTTAAACTCGTACTCATCAGTATAGGGCTTGACGAAGTACTTTCCGTCAGCAGTAGTTTCGACGAGAGAGCTCTCGTAGGCGTACTTGGAAAGTAAATAGGACTGATCCTGCGCGACTTGAACCTTATCAGAGAATACCTGTACAGCTGTGTATCCAGATCTGCCAGGTGTAGCAGAAGAGCTCGCCCCTACCGAACCAGTGGAATTCTCCAAAGAGTGAGGAGCCATTGGTCAATGTTCAAGGAAATAGAAGAAAAGACGATGCAAGAATATCTAATTAAGACGATTCTCGTAAACCTCCGTCACCGTTGCTTTGAGATCCGGAAGGTCGGTAAGGGTGATGCGCAGAAGATAATAGATTTGAAAACGTTACGATTTGATGGCAGTCGTTAGAACTAACAGACTGCGTAACCGATTGCTGAAAAAAGTGTGTAGTTAAATAAGGGTCAACAGAAATCCGTCCTTGGCTTTATAGTGGGGGTTGGTTGCTAGGGGTGTGCTCGGAAAGAACTTGGAGGAATGCTTACGGCTTAGAGTATCTTATTGGTCGATCAGATCAATGCCCCTAGATCCGGTAGAAAGGTTAATAACTATTGTTCATGGGGCCCTGTTATTGGATGTGCTGGAAAACTGTAAAAGCAGACCAGACAGCAGAGCTCTGTCTTACGGCCAGGCTGTTTGCATAGCTCGGCGACAAATCGATCGAGTACTAGCAGTCTTCCTAGTAGCACTTTCTTAATCGGGAAGATACTGGTGTCGGAAGTACCAGCTACTCCGATTGGTGAATAACCCAATCAGCACCACCAAATTGTTCTTAGTGCCGGCCAGCGTATACAGCGTTAAGCAATAGCTTTCCGGTTTGTACTATACTCTAGATGTTGAGATAGCTACTCCACGACCTGTGGTGTTGAATAAGAAACCCGGTCCTATATTTAGCCTGCAAGATATTAGCCCAAAACGGGAGACATTTCATTTGAGTAAATCTCAATTAAGCCTGCAGCCAATCATCACGTTAGAAATCGTGCTTTTAAGGTTCTTTGTTCCCCTTCGAGTACTCTAAATTAATACCTCACAAGCCTTACGCGTTGTTCTTCACCCATCGACGCTACTTGCTTTTCTCTTATTGGACTTCTTATCTTCGTTCTCTACAAGTTTTGACTGTCACATCACCTTCTTTTTTTTCTTGCGGTGCTGAGTTTTTCGAGTTTTCTTTTTGCTTTCTTCAACTATTTCGGAATTGCCTAATATCTGTGATTTGGAAACTCAAGCCTTCTTTGTCATAATAGTCCTTTGCTGCCAAGCCTCCCACCGTTTTTCCTGTTCGTCCAAACTACAGCTGTCTAAAGTCCTGTTTCTTTCCTGTATATGTTTTTACTATGTCTTTACAGTACCATGGTGCTAGCTTAACTGCAGATCGGCAGAATATCCGAAAGTATTCTAGCACACAATACGCTAGTCAGAGTCAAAGACATAACAATATGTCTTCGGATGTTATAGCCCCACAGCTTCAAATGGACTCCATGTCTAACTTCCCGCTGTTTCGTGGAAAGAAGCTCAATGTCATGGAACTTGCCGGATTCGACGTATACAAACCTGACCCAATTGCGCTGCCTCCGAAAATGAATAGTGCGCAGAGTAACCATTTGGCGGTATCCAGATCGGCGAGTCATACCCCGACATTTGCTGCCCCAGACAGTGCTGCTTGGCTCCCTATTTCTCATTCTTCTTCTGATTCGCAGATCTCTAAAGCTACAGCTCGACCTGCTTTGGTCCGGTCAAGCTCAAACCGTTCGGAATCCAGCTCAGGCGGCTCTTATGCTACTCCTACTTCTCGTACTCCACCACATTCCGTCAATACTCCTCCACGTGTCGATTCTTCTGCAAAGCAACTTAATGTCGGCGGAATCGGAAGGAGATCCCCTCCTAGGCAGGTGAATTCACTCGGTACAGTTCAAGTTTCTTCCCCAGGGCCGCTGAATGCATTTGTCGTAGCTCAGAATTCTCCTCCAAGAGATCAGACTCCTGTCGGAATTGCCCTGAGCTCTCCCCCTAAACCTCCTATCACAAGTAAACCCCGCCCGGTCCCTACAGTATCTAGAAATGTCTCTATTAGAGAACCTACTCTTCCACAGGTTATCCCGGACGGTAATGTTTACGACTCTAAAGGTCCTAGTATTTCCCGACGAGGGCCGTCTTTACCTCGGATTACTCCGTTGGTTGATGCTATGCCTGAAGAGCCTTCTCTCCCTGTAATATCCCCTGTGGTTCCTCAACCTGACGAAGAAGAGCCTTCCATACCAGTCGTGAGGCCTCTAGTCTCTCATGCGGTTCAAAACGACGAACCTACTTTGCCTGATATTGATCCGATTGTATCTCGAACTATGTTAGTTGAGCCTAGCATACCCGATATTAAGCCTCTTGCATCACCGGCCTATTCTGAACTAGACTCGGGCTATAGCAGTAAGTACATATCATATTCATCGCGGGATGAACTGTCTTTGAACAGCCCTGGGATTCTTCCAGCAAAACGGGCTCCAAGCAAACCTCTGTATGGCACAGAATACATAGAAAACAGCAAAAAGGAGATTTATGGGGAAAAGTACAATGATCAGCCTTTGAGTGGAAACAAATTATCTGCCATGCGATCTGAACCCACGATTCCTCACGTCCTTCCGCCAGTTCCTACATCCCCCAGTCCTGTGGACTCTGAACCCACTATTCCTGTGCTTGACGTAAACAATTCGGATTATGACTGCTCAAACTGCGGTCCTCGGCTAAACTTGCCTGGCCTTTCGAAACCTGCTCCATCCAAGATTCGTCCGCTAGTTCCTCCTGGATCTTATTCTTCGGATCCTAGCATTGTCTCCTCAACTATACTTTCCCCTGCACGCACAGATTCTTCTGCGGGCGTTTCTCCATTACTTTCGACGGATGTAAGTCGGCATTCTGATAAGTCTAAGAAACCCCGTAGAATCTGTCGTGGATGTGGAGAAATCATCAAAGGAAAGTCTGTTAGCGCTAGTAATGGTGCAGTTTCTGGACGATGGCATCGTCAATGCATGGTCTGTCAGGAATGTCGAAGTCCTTTTGAGAATGGCGTATTTTACGTTTTTAATGACCTGCCATACTGCAGGAGAGACTTCCACATTCTCAACAACTCAGCATGCAGCATTTGTGCCAAGCCTATTGAGGGCAAGTGTCTCGAGATTGTGGCTGATAGCACGGACAGTCCACGAAGAATTGTGCATTTTGAATGCATGAAATGCACCTCTTGTGGGAGCTTTCTTGAAAATGAGTATATAGAGGTCGGAGGACGGGCTTTCTGCGAATCTCATGGTCTCTCTACCGATAACAATGGCAGTCAATTAGTGAGGCGCAGAACACGAGTAGTTCGTTGATTTATTTATTCTGGGCCAGGACGTCATATTATACTCTTCTGCCATGCCCCTCCCTGGCCGTTTATTTGCGATACACTGTACTTTTCCGCCTTCATGTTATATCTACATTCATTCATTTCCAATTGATACACACATTCCTTTTCTTTCATTTCATTTGTTGGCAGACGATACACAATTACCTTTTTTAACTTATGAGACTTCCATTATATACTTGTCATTTAATTAGCCTACCCCATAACAGCATTATTTCCTTTTCCCTTTAGCAGCAGCCAGCCTCAATTCGGCGACATGACGTTGAGAAGGTATATTATTCTCCAATTGAAGCCGCCGTAACTGAAGTACTATTCCCGTAATCCTGTCTAGTGCTTTATATTGAGCTCGTAGCTCTTTGATCTGTTTCCTATAAAGCCTTAACTGTTCAATTTTCTCATTGTATTCAGCGTTAGTTGCATGTTTTGGAAGCACATAAGCACAATCAACTAATTGCTTGCCTTTTAGCTCTATCTTTTTATCACCGAGACCCAAGTTCTTCACCCTCAAAGCCAGTTGCTTCACTATCGCGGGATCAAAATGCGCATCTAAGATAACTGATATGATCGCCTCCACATTGTGTGCAGCTGCTTCTGTAATTCCAAGCCTTCTAGGATCAACATCTTCTGCTAGTATTTCTTTTTGATGCAGAATAAACTCCTCAATTTGCTTCTCAGCAGATAATTCCGCCATACTACTGTGATGCACCACCGTTAGGACCTCGCGTTTATTCCTCAAGACCATCAGTGCAGTTTCCTTAGCAACGAAGCTGGAACATACATCTCGAGGACCCTCGAATGCAATGAGTTAGATTTGGCATTGCAGCTTTCACTTCGGATTTCAACTAGTGAAGTAGCGCTTTTAACATGAGCCGCAGAAAAGGTCCAGGACGTTCTGGAGTAAAACTGAGTCAGTTGTATGTTCTGCTGGATGACTTTGCAACAAAGGCTAAAGCTATAGACTCAGACAAGCTCGATGACTATCGCGTTTTGGTGCCTGACCTCGAAAAAGGTCTTACTCTGACAGAAGCCATTATTAATGACGCTGATGCATCGGAAAATAATGAGGAAGATTCCACTAGAAGTGGGTCAGATTCTTCATCGCTGCCTATACAGGTAGGGAGCGAGGTCGCTTACCACTTGAGGAGAAAGGGTGAGGAAGATTGGATTCAATGTGTAGTTACTAGGGTATTCAGCGAGACTGCAAAGTATAGATACGAAGTACAGGATCCAGAGCCTGAAGAAACTGCAGATAAGGTTCCTACATATAAAGCTACGGCCCGAGATGTAGTCCCTATTCCTCCGCCGGACTTGATTCTACCTAAGTATGAACCTGGAACACCAGTATTGGCCCGATATCCAGAAACTACTACTTTCTATCGTGGTGAAGTAGTATCAATGCCTAACTCTAATGTCTGTCTTCTTTTATTCGAAGGGGAAGAAGATGCTGGCAAAGAAACAGAGGTCGAACGACGCTTGGTTCTACCTATAAACGATTAATGCTCACATAAGAATACCTGCTTTATCTCAGTTGTGCGATCTTTGTCTACATATGCATTGACACAGCGATCCGATAAGCCAAATGGGTTAGACCCTGCTTGCATGCTTGTCTGCCTTGGATCCCTTATAACCCCTGAATGCCCGCCCCTTCTTAGCATCTGCAACGTTTTTATTGTTTCTCCGGTATGTCGTTTTCTTGCGATATATCGTCAGCTTCCTTTCGACCTGTAGTTTCTACATTTAAGAATATTGCAGAATCTGATGTGATATCTTCTTCAAAAATTGAAGATGTCATCGGTTTATCCAACGATAGCAAAGGTAACTCAGACTTGGAAGCTCTTAATAAACCTAATGAATCTATTGATTCTAAAGGTCTCGGTGAGTTGCACGGAATTTCTGCCACTATAGCGGCCTTGGGGTGTAATACAGATGACGCTACTATTATGTGCAATACTTTCCGCATGTGGACCCTTCTTTCCTTCTTTGTCATAATTATTTCGGGAGTTAACCAATTCTTTGCTCTCCGTTACCCATCTATTTGTGTTAATTTCGTTGTTGCGCAATTACTCTCTTATCCTGTAGGTAGAGTAACTGAGTACCTTCCGTCTAAACCTGTTTCGCTCTTTGGCTGTCAACTATTCTCGCTTAATCCTGGTCGCTTTTCCGTCAAAGAACATGCCATTATAACTGCTGCAGTTTCGGTAACTGCCTCATCAGCTTATGCTATGAATGTTATTGTCGCTCAGAATATGTTTTACAAGTTGCCAACATCGGTTATCTATCAGTTACTTCTCGTTTTATCATCTCAATCTATCGGTTTTGGGGTTGCTGGTCTCTGTCGTCGTTGGTTGGTATATCCCAGCATGCTCTCCTGGCCCGAGATGTTGGTCCCTGTTGCATTATCTCAGACTCTTTTTGAAACTCATGATGCCAGTATAGTCCACAGACTTTTTAGTTCTGTCTGGACTGTTTCTCGTTACAGGTTTTACATATTCATTTCACTAGTTGTATTTGTATGGAGTTGGTTTCCTGGATACTTATTTCAAGCGTTGTCTTACCTTACGATCGTATGCTGGATATTTCCAAGTAACATTGTTGTGAATCAACTCTTTGGTTACAGATCTGGCCTTGGAATATTGCCATTAACCCTTGATTGGCAACAGGTTGTCACAATAAATAGGAGTCCTCTAGCTTGTCCGTGGTGGGTCATCGCCAATACTTTAGCTTCAGTTGTCATATTTTTCTTTATCCTTTGCCCTATACTGTATTATTCTAACGTTTGGGGTTCTGCATACCTCCCCATGCTCTCATCATCTACTTTTGATAACACTGGGAAAGAGTATAATGCGAGTAGAATCTTGAACAGTGACTTCACGTTTAATTCGACAGCGTATGATGAATATTCTCCGATGTTTTTACCATTGTCATACAGCATTAACTACGGCCTATCGTTTGCTGCCGTAGTTGCGATACTGATGCATTTCATACTTTATCATGGACCTACGATATATGCTCGCCTCTGGAACAAGTGCGTCGAGGAGTATGATCTTCAATATACTTTATATTTGAAATATCGTCAAGTTCCTTGGTGGTGGTATATGTTTCCTCTCGGAATTACGTTGACCATGGCATTCGTACTGACCTCTTCGTTTGATACACAATTACCTATTTGGGGCCTTGCCGTTTCTCTTTTAATTCCTGCAGTTTTTTTTATCCCTCAAGGCATTCTAGAAGGTATAACTAATCAACAGGTTGGACTGAACGTTCTCACAGAGTTAGTGGCTGGCTACATATTTCCCGGTAAGCCTATAGCCAATCTTATGGTGAAGCTTTACGGATATATACCTATGAGACATGGTCTAGAATTCTCTGCCCAAATGAAATTAGGCATGTATATGAAAATTCCGCCTAGAATCTTGTTCACTACGCAGTTATATAGTACTGTTCTTGCTGCTGTTACAAATGTCGGTGTATTTGCTTGGATGAGAGCAAACATCAAAGACCTGTGTGAAGTTGATCAGACTGATGGGTTCAACTGTATGCCCACTAGAACTATGTTTAATGCTTCTATTATTTGGGGAGTGGTGGGCCCGAAAGTATTGTTCGCGCCAAGCTCGCCTTATTATCCTCTGTTATACTTTTTTATTTTGGGTGCTATTACTCCAGTTATATTTTTCCTTCTGAAACGACGATATTATATGGTAAGATGGTTGCAGTATGTTTGCACACCGATTTTATTTAGTGGGGCAAGTGGCCTACCTCCTGGCACTGGTGTGAATTACACAACATGGGCGCTTGTTGGATTCATGTTTAACTATTATGTTAAACGGCATTTCAGATCTTGGTGGACGCAGTACAATTATGTTCTCAGTGCTGCCTTAGACACAGGTGTTGCATTTGGTGTGATAATTATATTTTTTTCTATTCAATTACCGGGATTCCATCTAGAATGGTGGGGTAATGAAGTCTTCAAGAAAACAGCAGACTGGACTAGTGAAAGATGGAAGCATCTCGCTGCAGGTGAAGTAATATCATAAACTACATACTATCTATTGGAGTTAGGCTACATATTTTCACGACAATGTGTTAATATATATATAATGAAATCCTTCCTTAAGCTAGCTATGTTCAATGCGATACTCTTTAGTCATGACGATATCTTGACTTCCTGTAAGCGAGTGCTGTCTGGTCACATCATTATAGGAATTAGAAGAGCAAGAAGTTCCGAGAGGTTTCTCTGTGAAGCCAGAACCAACGGAAGAGAAAGAGTCAGCGTTGGCCCACGAATCAGGATTGGCAGATGTGTTCAGTGAAGCTGCCCAAAGAGAAGAAAGAGGAAGAGATAGGCAGACAAATAGAGAAGTTAAAGACCGTGAACCTGCTTTGGTGATTGGATTAGCCACATCAATTATAGTCAGGATAGCCGGAATCATCATAGTCTGGAAGGACATAATGAATAATATATGCATTGCACTGAACTGGCGGAGCCCAAGCATTCTGCGTTGACGAATAGCAAAAATTAGCTTTACACAAAATATAAACGAGAAAAAGAAAATGGCTGCTGCATATACCGAAGACGCAGTGAGCCAAAACCAGGAGCGTTCATTGCTATCCTCTAGGTGAATGATGCTTTGAATATTCTTGACTAAAGCTAAGGTCCAGAAAGCTAAAACTATAGCGATAAAGATCCCCATAAAAATGGTAATGTGTAACTTCATCTTCTTGTTTCCTGCAAACACTACTCTTGTCTGGAAGAAGAGTGAACACAGAACAGTGTGTACTAGGAGATATTGCATTACTGAACTGGTAATAGAGCTGGCAGTATCAGTAGAATTAATAGCTTCATAATAACCTGCTGCAGCTACCCCGATGGTCGTATAGTTCGAAGCTAGGTATACGAGCCATAACGAGCAGTGGATAGTGAGAAAAACGAGAGCCAGCTCATTAAGAAGAAATACAATAGCACATTTCTTTCTTGTCCTGAAAAGTAGAACAAATCCCATAAGAATTGCGGCCCCTATCTGAGAAGCAAACAAGCCTGAATAATATAGAAGAGTGTGGATATGGTCATCGAGGTCGAGGAAGGACATTGTCGAAAGCATTCCATCAGAAAGAACAAAGTACACCGATTGGTTAAACGGAGTCCATTCGGTCATAAATCCGGGAGGCATGTATCCTGGATAAGCAGCAAATACTTCTTCGGACATAGTGTCTTGCTACTGAACAATCGAAAGTGTCGGTCTTCTGGCGTCAACGGAGAAGACTTTTATATGTAAATTTGGGGTTTCTTTGAATGCCAGATTTGGCATAGACCGGAGTTTAAAAGTAATAGAGAAAATTAACCTTTATGGAGAACCACAGTTAAAGCTCAGATATCGTGGTGTACGTGGTGGATAGAGATATCAACAGGTTTCCCTCCGATCGCTGTAAGGTCTTCGTCAAGTCTGCGACCACTAATCGCGTCCAGAGAAGCAACGCTATGATTTGATACCAAAGCATTAGATATATATGTAAGAACTTAACTCGCACATGAGCCTGTAATCAAAGTTTGAAACTTCTTTGATATTACATGAATAGACGTTTTAGGCAAGCAACAATGACCACTTTAGCTTCGCCATGGCTTTATGCAGTTATATTCGTATACCAAGATTTTACCTCCAGCTTCAATTATACCGATCACTTGTAAACAAGTATAAGCAAAAGTTTCCGGAACTACATCTCTTGATTTGTCTCCTGGTAAAGCAAGATCAATCAGAGTGCTCATTTGTGGTTGATCATATCCAACCTAATATCGCATCGAATGATTGTATATCATTCGCTTCAATTTCCGTTTATCACTATGCGTCAGCTAAATGACCTCACTGATGCTAAGTTCACATAAGCTCTGCTTAGATGTAAATGATCAACTAGGATCACGGGTAAAGGAGAGTTGAGCAATGAGCCACTATTTTCCCATAATTCTTAGTCTCGATAGAGGTACATTCTCCATATATAATGGGCTCTGCCATCCTGAAGGCTCGTCTTCATCAATTCATATCACCATAACTAGCCAAATGGGCTAAAGATATTCCAGAAGCGACAGCAACGGCAATCAAGGGTTTCCATGTTCTCCTACGGTTCCGCGTCCCGGAGGTACTTTGCTGACACCCCTGGATTTTTCTGTGGAAATGATCCTGTGCTATTCGGGCTAAATTAAAGCCAGTTGTGTGAATTTAAGTAAGCCTATCGCTTCCCGTCGGCTTGTCAGAAGCCTAGATTTTATCCTCGACGTTGCAGTTTGATTTTCATGACCTCTTACTGACCCAGAAGTCATGCCAATCCCGGTCCCAATCTCTCACACAACCCATTCAATTACAAATTACCGGCCAAGGAAAGTAGTTTCCGTCGGCTTTCCCTTGTACTGGATCTTTATTTATTTCTATTTATCTTGATACTGTCTCAATATTTTAGTAAAACAGCTTTACAGGAAACATAGCTTGTGGAACGATGTCCGATGACAATCCTGGTAAGGATCCAACCAGTTCTGTAGACAACTTCGATCACTATTACACTCTAATAGGTCCTGATCACCCTCTAGATATCCGGTTATCTAATATTCCCAAGATTATCGCTGAATTACCTAAGCGTCCCTTAGTCAACGCCGCGTCCGTTTGGTTCAGATGCAAGGACCTTTTGCAGCCCTCTTTCTCCATTGAAACTAGACGGTTATGTTTTCGACTGCTACTTGCACTGCTGTCTACATGCAGGTTATCTTCAGCTGCTCGCTTAGCGATCTACAAGGATATAGTGATTCAGGATGATGTACAACTACTTTCACAGCAAATTGAAGCCCTAGTCGCACTTACATCTAACGGACGCATCCTCACGGACCTGGACTGCACCGACGCTATCCCCTTACTCGACTTCATATCTTCCAGAATTGATCAGACATATATCCAGATTCAGGTTTTGCGTAAATCATCGGCGCCTAGCAGTACTCAAACTTCCGAGCTCTATAATTTGATCGGCCTCTTAACTAATTGTTTTAAATGCAATGCTCCGTTTTTTGCAGAATTAGATTCTCAGAGAATTCTAACGGCTCTTCTAAACATATGCAAGACAACCTCATCTGTTGAAGACATCGAAATGTGCTTGGAATTTTTCAATACTTTGGTCACTTATGCTAAACTTCCTCTTCCGCAAGTTCATCCCATCGTTCGTGTACTGTGTGCAGTTCCTAGTTTGGCTCCACATCTAAAAGAGACCGTTTGGCTTACTATCTGGCGTATTGCTGATTCTCCGTTTGGAAATTATGTCATTAAGTCACTTATGCGGATTTGCGATGGCTCTGACAAGATAGAACCAAATTTGAATACATTAGTGGGTGCAGTCGAAGTTCTTCAAAGGCTCTTCGAGCGTACGAATATTTCTGCTAGTTACCTTCTCGATTTTGCTACTGTTTTCATCTCTTATCATAATGCCAACAAATTTAATAGTGCTACTATGCATCTACAAGTCGCAAAAAGCACGATGGCATTAATAACACAAAATAGCATAATAGAAGCTACACTCTTTGACGATTGGACTTCTGAGCATTCCCCTTTTTCTATCCTTTTGGATTGTGTATACTATATTGCTCCTAGCTTAATTGAATCTAACCTTGTGCCTCAGTATCAGAGCTCGTTCAAGGTTCATTTCAAAGTTGACACTATCCAGAATGAGTCAAGAACTGAAACAACCGGTCTTTCTAAAATAGAAGAGCTTACAGATTTAATACTTAAATCTATCTCTTTATGTAAAAAGCTTTACACTGAAGCAAAATTTGTGGGTCCAATATACTCTATCGTTGGTTATTTGATATCTTTTCCAGATCTTCTTGACCGAGAATCATGTGAACTGGTTATAGAATATTATAGGGTGGAGAATCTCTGTAACCCATTTTCTATACATTGGAAGGAAAATCTAGAAACATTGGTGAATATCTTCGTACGCGGCCATAGTTTCGATAGAGATGTTACAAAAACCTGCTTTTCTCTAATTACCGAAGTGGCTGATGTTGCAGCAGAGATTGCAGATGAGTCTGTTTTGATGCAACTGCTAAATTTTCTATATGTTAAGTGTTATGAACATCGCAACCAGTATGCTTTAGAGTTCTTGTTGGAGTTTGCGGATAGATCGGCACTTAGTCTTCCTTTTACTCCGTTTGAACTTATCATGAATTGCCTTGCCGAAAATACAGATTCGGATATCTTGAATCCCGAAATAATCAAACATCTCCCTAGGCTTGAAAGTTCTGATACTGAAACAGATAATGATAGCAGCTTTTCTGGATACAAAGAGCCGCAAGAGTTTGTTGAGCATAATTATTCCCAATTGAGCCGATCTGCAATGACTGTTAGAATGCTTGGAAGAGTTTTCTTGACTTGTCTGCCTTTGAATGGTCCGAAATGCGCTTTAATATACAATCTCTTGGTGCTTATTGCTCGTTCTCCTGACACAGATGTCCAGTCGAAAACGTTTTCTTTAAGCATTCTATTTTCGTTAAGATCTACAAGTACAGGAAACGTCTACGTTATTAACCCTCGTGATCTTGAGAATTTTGCTTCTTGCGTTGGAAGACATAACCCAGATTGTTCGGAAAGCTGGCAAACGCAAACTAGAATACCTCATACAGTTTACAAATCTATAGTCACATGGTATGTGCCTCAAAAGATAGTGGATATTTACGGTATCAATCTTGGTGATACTACCGAACCTAGCCGCTTTTTGTTGATCGATGGCACTAGATATGCTGATGATCTTCAGAATAATGTCAATCAGTCATTCAAAGAGCAATACTGTTCTATAGATATGAACTTCTGGTTTGAGGCGATGGTCAGTTTACTTGAAAATTGTCTGGAATGGGATACTTTTGCTTTTGTCCTTACTCATTTTGCTTTACAGATGAACAACATGGTGCTGTTTACAAATTCTATACATTTTGTGCGCAGAATTCGGCGATCTATATGTCAGCAACTTGTGGCTAAGTCACTTCGGATCATTCTTCCTGCGAATGTTAGCCGTTCGGATATTCAATCATGCCTGCTTCAGTCTTTGAATGCTGTTTTATCCTATCATGATTTTTATACTAAATCGGAGCAAGATGATATTGTAAAAGCTGTTGTCATGCAGCTTAACTCATGGGAGAAAACAGCTACATATTCAATAAATTTTCTAGCTCTTTGCTCCTATGAAATTCCTCTTTCGATAAAAAAATATCTTCCGTCAATTTTGGCGCAGTTACAAATGAAGGCTAACAGTTATGTTACCGGTTCACAAGTGGTTGAATTCTTGGCTACCATATCGCGTGTCCCTTATTTGACAAATAACTGTACAATGGAGGATCATAAGCGTATTTTTGGAATCTCTTTTAAGTTCCTACAGAGTGCTCAGGATATTGAGCATCTCCCGAGGTCATCTATTCCAGAGCATGACCCCAGGGTCATCAGCTATTTGACTGTTATGGCTTACAATGTTATTGCAGTTTGGTTTTTAGCTCTTCGCTTGGATTCCAGGAAGAGCATGCTATCCTTTATTATGAAGAATCTTTCTATGGACAAGTCAATTGAATCCATGGATAATCTTGCATGGAGCTTTGTCGACTTTATTACCAGGTTTGCCTTCTCTGATCTACCTTTGACTATCGGAAAAAATGCACCATCAGAAGCTCTTTTACATGCAGCAAAGCAGGCCAATTCTGAAATAGTATCGAGGAGCTGGATATACGGTTCTAGCATTGTTCAGATTGGCTCTGTGACCAACTGTGGAGTATCTCAGATAATTGTACGAAGGCCTACGGGTGTAAGCTCTTATTTGGTTACTCCAGATGACCTAAATATCTCCAATTCAGTCCCAGATCTGGTTTTCCCGAGTCATCTGCTCATGCAGTTGATCATACCTCAGACTCTCAAGGAACATGAAAAGCCGATTTTGATTCCTGATGATGCCCAAAGCAAGAGAGCTATATCGGTATTAAGTCGTATGCCGGCTATTGCTTTGCATAAAGTGGGTGTTATTTATATTGGCCCAGGGCAAAAGAATGAGTCAGAATATCTCAAAAATTCCGTAGGCTCCTCTTCATACACTAAGTTTCTTCAAGGTCTAGGGGATCTTGTCCGACTACGAGGAAACCGCGACATATATACAGGAGGCTTAGACATTGAGGCGGATTTTGATGGAAAGTATACTTTTGCATGGAGAGATCAGATCACGGAAATAGTCTATCATGTTACTACTATGATGCCTTATTATGATCACGATGAACAGGTGTCCAACAAGAAGCGGCATATCGGCAATGACTATGTTAATATATATTACAATGACTCTGGTGAAATATTCAATTCGGAGTTTGAGTTAAAAAGTCAATTCAATTTCATCAACATTGTGGTTTCTCCACACTCGGTATTATCCAACACTGAGGATAATTTGATTCTAGAAGATTTTCAGGATAATAAAGTAGCTGAGGGCAATGGCAGTGCAGAATCTACACCTCGTATCGGAGATTCCGAGTATTTTAGAGTTCGTGTTACTGTTTCACCACTTCTGCCAAAATGGAGCATAGCTACCGAATTGAAAGTGATATCAGCTAAGTCTCTTTCCCTGTTTGTACGCAACCTGGCGCTGAACGCTAGTACACTGGCATTGGTATGGAACTCCGGACAGTTCGAGGCTATGACATGGTTCCCCCGTCTACAACAGATAAATCTTTTGCGAGAGCGTGCAATTGCTCACATAGAGGCACAAAATGCTGCAAGGGAGGGCTCTGAGAACAAAGAAGGTAGTGGAACTACTAAACCTGTAAAAAGTGACAGTCTGGAAGGTTCCGATAAGGCAGGACTACTAATTGCTAATGCTGCGCAGATCTTAGCTAGTGCGCGTACATCAACACATTCAGATGAGTCTAAGTCAAAATCGGATATTACCGACTCTGAGGATACCGAACACAAACAGCGAGTCAACGATGTACTAAAGCAAGTTGCCTTTTATGATTATACCTAACTGGGTATTTCTTTTACGATGAATAGGATTTATGATAGCACACGAGCATTCTACGATAAAAAGACAGAGGTAAAGTATTTGTAGCATTTAAGAGTAAATAAGTCACTGAGGAGGAACAAAGTCTCCACATACTTACAGATACAAAAATGCCAGGGGGATGGGATGTAAAGTTCCTAGGGTTGGTAGCGCAGAACGCAGGCAGTTTGGTTTTAAGCGAGAGCGGCTGTTAATGCCTTTTCGATGTCAAAATTGGGGTCGGATAAGTCAAATGAGACAGCGGAAGACGCAGGCTTTGGGTGCAATCTGGCATACTCAGCCTTAGCTTCAGCAATGAGCTTTTCCTTGTGCTCATAGGCATGTTTTTCTTCCAAAGCATGGTGCTCTTTCGAGACAACGAAAGAGTGAAATACACCATACACTACACCACCAGCTAGGGCAGACCATCGCAAAGTCTAAGAAGAGTTAGCACTGGAATTGGCAACTTAATAGGCACAAAATGCCCGATATACGGTCTAATTGCTGGTACGGCACCTGAAATCTGGAGTAGTTCAATTCCGATCTCAACCGATACTCCGGGATGAGCCCGTACCACAAGTCGCGAGCTGTTCCTTAGGCCAATAGTAGGTCAGATACTTACATTTAAAACAGAGCCTGACATTTGTGTAGCTTTTTCTCTTTATTTACGCGGAAGAAAAAAGAGGTGATTGGACTTGGAGAACTTCTATATTCAAGAAGGGTAAAGGTGTTTGTGTTTCGAGGAGTCGTAGTACGAGAAAAGTTCATAATTGCGGGCGGCTGTGATTGGCCAGAATGTAAACTTTAAACATCATGGCATTATTATGAGCACGAAATATGTATATGAGAAAGCGAGCATAAGAAAAAAGATGCAGATGAAGCGACGAAAGTCATGTGCATTGATTACACAGTTATTCAGCTTTGACTAGCATGCAGAGCACGGTAATGTCGTCTGGCTTACCTCCTGTATAATAGACTTGAGCAACCCTCTGAGCCTCTCTAGCGAAAGGGCTATCTCGTTTGCTATCCAAGCTGTAGATTCTAGCTCTAGATACTAATGCCATAGCAATGCTCGTAACACATTCGTCATTCATTCGCTGGGTGTGCTGAATTCCCTTTTCGGGGTGTCTTTCCCAGCAGCTCATCGCTACCATTCGATCGTTAATAATAGAAAGGCATTCAGTGATCCGAAGATTGTCAAAAAGCCCGTCAGTAGCAAATACAACAATATCACCCGGAAGCAGTTCATGCGCAGATAGTTCTGCGTCTTCGGGAAAGTCTTGAAAGTGTTTTCTTCCACTCTGCCGAGCTTCATCTATTAGTGCTTGGGGAATGATCGAAAGCTGAAAAGGGGCATTAAAATAATGCACTTGAGGAGTGGACATATGAGCCACTTTTCCTTGTCTGCAGATAAAATATCCTGAATCCCCTACGTTGGCTACTTGCAATGTATTGTTGTGAGTTACGCCCACACAAGCCGTGGAGCTTCCCGCCTTCACTTTCTTTTCGTCCACTATGTGGTCGTAGGATTCCTGTAGTAACGATAATGGGCTTATAGGAGTCGGTTTTTTTGAGGAGTTTGAGACATAGCCCTTCACAGCGACTTGTTTCATGTGCTCAGTAAGAGCAAAGCTGAATTCTGCAGGATCGACGCCTATATCTGCCCAACCACCAACACCATCAGCAACGCCAAGTGCGACTTCGGCGGTGTCTCCTATATTAGAATGAAAAAAGCTGTCTTCACCCGAAAGTGAACGACTCATTTGGAGACGTTTTTTGTTATACTCGCGCACGTCGCCTCTATCTTTTGCGGCGTATTGGGCATCCACAACGTATCGGAGACCGCGGCTAAATATTAAGGATCGAGAAGAGTCTAAACAACGATGCACTGCATTGCGAACAGATATCTTTGCAAACCCAGTAAAACTCTGCATTGCACACTCTGCAGGTCAGCTGCCGGGTGGCAAGAGTTTCCGCTGGTGTAAAAGCAAAGAATTGCTAAAAGTGGAGGGGTTCTGCTTTGCAGAAAGGTGGGGTGGGTTTTCGCTCTTCTTTTTACCCGTCGGGAGGAATCAGCCGTCGATGCCACTCCAGGGTGGGATGAGAGAAAAACGCTTGGTATGCAGGTAGCGCAACAAAAGTAGTAAACAGCTTTGGCTTTCTAGCATAAGCTATTGGATTTATCAGGTATTGGATGTAGGTGCAGCCTCTAATGACGACATGGAGTGCAGCTCTACCGCAGAACGAGCGCGATCTCTCTGTCGGCGGTGTTTGCGGTTTGATCCAAAGAATTCCTCCCTCAACTCGTAATGTCGAGCAGCCCAAGTCCCCAGCAAGAGGCTCACTAAGGTATCAATTACCTGTATAGTCCAGTAGGTAAGAGACATCGGGATCGATCCAGAAGATAAACAGCAAATAACAATAGAGATACCATAAGTGGTAAGCGTGAAATCAAGGACTAGGCGGCTGCGTCGAACAATAATCATAACGAACATAGCTACAAAAAATGACTCCAAGAGCCAAATAACACGAAGAGCCGGAGCAAACTTGTTCTGGTCTAGTTGTCTCCATCCGAACAACAAATCGAGTGAAAATGTCTCACTCATCACACTACACATGAAGCCTATCATTATTCCAACCGACATATAATAAAGGCATTGAATAAGAACAATCTGCCCAAATATTTTGAGAGAGTCCTGCAGTAGTTCTGGTTCTCTGGGGGCCATGGCGATTTGTTCGTATACATCGCCGTGCCCGTCGTGTCTTGGGCAAGGTTGTGTCGTTTGTGCCTTAATGAGGCATCCTCCCAACGGGCTCGGAAAACTCTAAATACTTTTTCCCTTATAAACTTCTAATTTTCCATTCATAAAAAATATATATTAAACCAATCCTGGGCCATGCCTACTGCATCTTTCCATACTCTCAAGCGAGAGTCTTATTTCAAAAACCCTCCAAAGGACCATTCTGCATATCCTCTTCTTGACGAAGCCATTAAGCCCCATATTGGTTCCTTCAATGCTTTGACAGACCAGGGCTTGCTCAACCTCGCTGTAAAAGATATTGGGAAAGTATCGGTCTTTGATTCATCGGATCCTACAAAGATAGGTAACAAGCTTTCTCTATGGGTTGAATCTGTGCACATATTTCATCCTACCAACAATGATCAGGAATCCATTCAGACCGATAGGCGCTTAATGCCCTCCGAATGTAGAGAACGTCTAATAACATACCGTTCAACCATCTCGCTCAATATGTGTTACCAGATAAACGACACTGGCGAAGTTCATCGACTTACAAGGGACTGTGGCCAGATTCCTATCATGCTAAAATCCAATAGATGTCATTTGCAAAATCTCTCTCCTTACAATCTCGTCCAAGTTAAAGAAGAAGCTGAAGAGCTTGGAGGTTACTTTATCGTCAATGGTATTGAAAAACTTATTCGTATGCTTATTGTCCAGAGGCGCAACATACCTCTAGCAATAACCCGCCCTTCGTTTACTAATCGTGGTAAAAACTACTCCAAATATGGTGTCCAGATCCGCTCCGTAAGACCTGATCAAACTTCTCAGACAAATGTCCTTCACTATTTAGAGGACGGAAATATCACATTCCGATTCTCCTATCGCAAAAATGAATATCTTGTACCTGTCATGATGATCTTGCGTGCTCTGATTCCTACCAACGACCGAGACATTTTCACCCGTATCGCTGCTTCTGATACCTCAAACAGTTTCCTTACTAATCGGGTTGAGCTCCTCTTGAAAACCTATAAAGTCTATAAACTATTTACACATGAAGAAACAGTGAACTATCTAGGAAGCAAGTTCAGAGTTGTTCTCAATGGAGACCCTGATATGTCCGACTATGAGGTTGGTGACATGCTTCTACGTAAGATCGTCTTGGTCCATTTGAAAGATAATTCTGATAAGTTCAGACTCCTTATTTTTATGGTCAGGAAGCTTTACTCTGTCGTAGGAGGCTTTTGTGCTCCGGACAATCCAGATGCTGTTCAGCACCAAGAAATCCTGCTTGGTGGTTTTCTCTACGGTATGATCATAAAAGAAAAGATCGAAGAGTATCTTCAAAGTATTCGCGGCTATATACGTTCAGAAGTCACTCGTAAGTCTACTAATGTCGAATTCTCAAATCCAGATTATGTTCGCAAGGCTATATACCGAAATCGTGAACCAATAGGTACGAAGCTGACTTACTTCCTGTCTACCGGTAACCTTGTGTCACAGTCTGGTCTGGATTTGCAGCAAACTTCCGGATACACCGTTGTCGCAGAAAAAATTAACTTCTATCGCTTTATTTCTCACTTCCGCATGGTCCACCGTGGCTCCTTTTTTGCTCAACTTAAAACCACCACTGTTCGAAAGCTCTTGCCGGAATCTTGGGGCTTCTTATGCCCCGTGCATACTCCTGACGGTTCTCCATGTGGTCTACTCAATCACTTAGCACATAAGTGCCAAATAGTTACTGTTAGCCGAGATGTTTCTGCGCTGCCTAAGCTCCTTCACTCGTTGGGTGTCAGTGATCCTGACGAAATTCCACCGGAAAGCAATTATTTTTCGGTTCACTTAGATGGCCTGATTTTAGGATGGTGCTCTCCCTCTAATGCTCTGCAGATTAGTAAGACTCTTCGTATTTGGAAGACTAAGGGTCTTTACGGCATCCCTTTGGATCTTGAGATCGGTTATGTTCCTTATCGTTATGGTGGTCAATACCCAGGTCTTTACCTATTCTCTTCGCTTGCGCGAATGACTCGTCCAGTGAAGTATCTAGTAACCCAGTCTGAAGATTATGTTGGGCCATTTGAGCAAGTTTATATGGATATTGCTGCTACTCCTGAAGAGATCGCTCCTAAAGTTCACACGCATGTTGAGTTCTCCCCCACTAACATTTTGTCTATTCTTGCCAACTTAACACCTTATTCCGATTTCAATCAATCGCCGAGAAACATGTATCAATGCCAGATGGGTAAACAAACCATGGGTACGCCTGGAACTGCTCTCAACCATCGCTCTGATAATAAACTGTATCGTTTACAGACTGGACAAACACCAGTAGTAAGAGCCTCTCTCTATGACGAATATGGGATGGACTCTTATCCTAATGGTATGAATGCCATTGTTGCTGTTATTTCTTATACTGGATATGACATGGATGATGCTATGATCCTGAATAAATCAGCTTTGGAGCGCGGTTTCGGACATGGTACTGTGTATAAAGTAGAAAAGATTGATTTGTCTGAGCGCCAACATCCTGGGGAAGCTATTACTCTGCGCTTTGGTTTCATGGAGCAGGATGTTCCAGATAGTGCGGCAGAAATGCTGGATATAGATGGCCTTCCCCGAATCGGTGCTCTTATACAGGAAGGTGACCCAATAGCCGCATACATTGATCCTACTTTAAACAAGACAAGGTATATAAATTACAAATCCAGCGAAGCTGGTTATGTTGAGGAAGTCAAACTTATTACTGGGGATTCTGCAACGAATGATTTGCAGACTTTCACTGTGAAGTTCAGAGTTCCTCGTGTTCCGGTAATTGGTGACAAATTTTCTTCTCGGCACGGGCAGAAAGGTGTCTGTTCTCAGAAATGGCCGACGGTTAATATGCCTTTTTCAGAATCTGGCATTCAACCTGATATTATTATTAATCCTCATGCATTTCCTTCTCGAATGACTATTGGTATGTTTGTGGAGTCTCTTGCTGGAAAGTCTGGTGCTCTTCATGGTGTTGCTCAAGAAGCTACTCCTTGGCAGTTCTCAGAAAGTTATACTGCTGCAGAACATTTCGGAGAGCAACTACTCAAAGCTGGATATAATTATCATGGTAATGAGGCTATGTATTCTGGCATCACTGGTGAGGAGTTTAAAGTAGACATATATATTGGTGTTGTATATTATCAGAGGCTGCGCCATATGGTAAATGATAAGTATCAGGTACGCTCTACTGGTCCTGTGAATGTCCTTACCATGCAACCAGTGAAAGGAAGAAAACGTCATGGAGGTATACGTGTCGGAGAGATGGAACGTGATGCTTTAATTGGACATGGATCCTCCTTTTTACTCAGAGATCGTTTACTAAATTGCAGTGACTATACGCTTGCTAATGTATGCAGGAATTGCGGTTCTTTGATCACACCTGTGAATACGGTTGCCAGAATAGGACAAAAGTCTGGCGTTAGATGCCGAAGCTGTGCTATCCCGCTAGCCGCAGGTTCTTCTGAGGATGATCTTGACTCTTGGGAAGATGGTTTGGGCAATCGCTTCAAAGGAGGCGATGATACTACAGCTATTTCTATTCCGTTCGTTCTTCGGTACCTTGATTCCGAGCTTCTAGCTATGGGCATTCAAATGAAATTTTCTGTCGATCCTTGCTAGTTGCGGTGAGCTTACTACAGTGCATTTAAACTACGCTGTATATATGAAAGTGATTATGAATAATCTAATTTTTGTAGTAACTCGGATAATTAGCATTTGACATAATGAAATGGTATGTGCGCACGATTAGAACACGCTTCTAACTCTTCTCTGTCCCTCCATTCTCCGAAATAATGATATCATGAATCCTCTGAAGAACACTCGGAACAACATTAGGAACACATGCTAAACCGTGGCCAAGTCCAACAATACCTTCTTCTTTCAAATTCCAGATTTCATTTAATTTCTCAAGAGGTTTTACATTAGAGACATCAGAGACATTGTCTGTAATATACATCATATGACCTTTAGCCTCATGTTTTCTAATTTTGATCTCTATTGCGTAAGCCGGACCATTTTCTGTATTCTTTGTTTTGTAATAGAGCCTGTAATGGTTAGGACTTCTAACAATAAAATACACCATGTTTTTATCAAAAGTATCAACAAGCTTAAATAGATCTGCGGTGAGTCCAAAACAACCTAATGTCTTCTTTAACTTGCTAGTATCGAAAAACTCCTGAAACAAATACTCCAAAGGCTTTTGAGGGTTTTCAGGAGGAATGCTTAGAGTAATTTGATCACCTTTACCAAACACTACCGATGCAGAAAGATTCTCAGCGTATGTAAAGCTTAGTTTTTCGAGCGACACATCTTTAGGCTTGAGATCAAACTGCTTGGCGACCATCAAGAACTTAATGATGATATTCAAATGGACAATCTGTTCGTGCACAAATTCGAAGGCTTGTTCTCCAGGAGCTGTCTCAGTTTCCAATTTGAACTTCCCCGATCCAACATCTATCTCTATCTCTCGACTTCTGTTAGGTAAGTATTTCAGAATACCAGTGTCCTTGAATGAGCCTAACGCCGAGAGATGGATAAACCCTGTAGATAATGGGCTCAATCGAATATGTAGGGCAGTATTAGCCAAGCCAGATGGGAGAAGAGTAGATAAGTCCACTATGAAATATTGCTCATAAGGACCGACTTCAACTGCTCCTAATGGTCCCAAATGGAATTTGAGGCCTCTACTTTTCAGTGCCCAAGACATAGTGCTCTTGGTTATGCAGGCTGATGAATCTAATATTAGAGATTCAAACTGCGTGTAAGTGGGGACTGGTGATGTCAGGTTCGAGTTCAGCGGTTCGAAGAACATAAGATACCAACCGTCGTCGCCACTTAGCAAGCGTGCAATATACCAGCTTACGCTATGCTCACCTAATACACTCAGCACTGCCCAATCTGGAAGCCATATATGCTGATGCATAGAGAATATTATGCGTGATTTGGTTTGTAGCGTTTTGCACACTTCTTCTATACGACTTGGGCTCAATCGGCGAATTTCCCAACCTGTTGCTTTTGCTCCTTGAATTATGGATTCGGAAACAAGTTTGCGAGTAAACAGGCTCACACCATGTGTAATTGCACGTACCTGATCGGACCCTCCATTATTCATAGCCTTAGTGATGTCCTCTGAGTCGGGTATAGGTGGGTTGAAAAGCACTTTACCTGATATAGGCTCAATAATAATTGACAATGCATGAAAGGAGGTAATATGAGCAACGATCTCTGAATCGTAAAGTTTAAGGTCATTAGAGTCGTGAAATTGAGGGCTTGATGCTAGCACGTCATAGACTGATGATAATAGCGTCTTGACATGCAGAGCTATAACTTGTCGAAGTAAATTTTCAGCATTCAGATTGTCTAGCTGCAGCTGAATATTGTGTGGTTTTTGTACATTGTCAATTTTCCACACTATGTCTAAGATGCCATCCTTCGATGGACTTAATTCAATGGTGAACCTTGAATCTAAGGGGGATGTCTTCCAATAAGAGAATGTTAAAGTCCTAGCTTCGGAGTTGAAAGACAAGGAGAGTGAGTCTCGCCATAGGCCGGTTTCAAGCGCGTGTCCTTGCTGGAGATAAATTTGTATCTGCTCATCAACTATGCAGGTGTGTAAAAATTCGTAAAGCTCTGTTAGAGGTAATTTTGAAGGCCCAGAAAGGATCTCATTGGATTTGTGTTCTATAATAAGGCGAGAAGAGTTTGTGAGAGGTCTACTGGGGGAAAAGAGGAATCGAAAATCAATGAGGAACATCGGGGCATTCTCCACATCAGATACAACACCAAGATCTACCTCGAACTCATTTTGAACTGTGAATGTAGCACGACCATCTTGGATATGGTACTTTCTCATTTTGCGAGGTATATCTATAGCCAGACTAAGTCGAAAAGCTATCAGCATATTCAATTCGTGAAGGGTATCAAGTATTATAGCCGGTGAGAGAGGTTTAGATTCTACAAAATTAAAGGTAGAGAGCTGAGGGCGTCCACACATGAGAACCTCGAGTGCAGTCTGGAGATCGGGGCTGCGCAGTCTGGCTGGTCCAAGCGATACTTTAAGGTCTTGAAGAGCGTACACGGAGTTGATAAAGCAGTTTCGCTGGCCGATCAACCAGCTGACAACATCTATCGCTCGTGAGACGTCCGGTGCATTTTTCGACCATTTCGTTAAAACCAGTAATTTAATGAAAGTCTGTCTGAAGGAAACAAGGAAGTCGAGGACTTTCTTTTTCCGGGCCTGTTCTGGCAGCGCTGGCAATGTGAGAATTAGCTGTGATAACTCTTTGTAGAAATTATCAATGACTCGAGACGTGATTAGGCTGAAAGGAATGAAATTTTCTGAGACATGGGGTATATCTGGAATGTTCTTGAGATTGGCGATATCCCTTGCGGCTGTCATTTTGCAGAGGCAGCGAACAGTTGAAACCCAAACAGAGGCAGATAGTGACCAGGACCTCACTCCCGGTTACGCCTGATTCCTGTAAAGTTTGCGGTCTGGAGCCTTGAAATCAGGCGAGCTGCAGTCTCTAGGGAGTGAGTTCCGTATAGGAACCCAGGGTCGGCGGGTTTGTAACCCTGTACCCTCTCGACGCTCACTTGTATTTCTCTTTCACCTAGACTACTGGACCAGCGACAGCAGAGATGCCCGAAGCCAGTGACGAGCCACCATCTACTGCCGTGCAATTGGCAGTAGATCTCCTAAATTTGGTGTCAAAAGATTCGTCGTTGGCGATCAAAGTGGTACAGTCCCTAAGTGCAGCTCTTGTGGAGAGCTCTGTGAACGAGAAACTATATGTGTCCAGGGTTTTGGTGGATGTTTTGGCTAGTGATATCTCACGTGCGATGAAGACTTCTCTTGCTTTGCATTTGCTGCCTATTATAGGACAGTTTATAGATAATAAGAATGACGACAACGTACGGAAACGAGCCATCGTGATGGCTGCACAAATCTATCCAAGTATATATCGAAAATGTGCCAGAAGCCCGCGGCCAGATTCCGAAGTGTGGGACGCAATATCTGCTATTAAAGCCCGAGTTTTCAATTTATGGGCCGAAGGGTCGGATGGAGTTAAGATAGCAGCTATAAAATTGGCACAGAGAGTTGTAATGGCGCAAACAGAAGGCGCCGTCGATCCAAGGTTAGACACCGACGATCAGCTAAACATACACACAGTCCCTGTTGACCATCCTTTTTTACAGAGGACTACATTAACAGCTGAGGGATCAGCATTGGTTGATCGTATAGTCTCTAACCTGGAAGAACCAGAAATTTCTTCACCGTTTGGTACAGCGGTAATATATACTTCTGTGGGCCTCATCCGTTCAAGGCCTGTCTTAGCTCAATCTATCCTGAACAGACTATTGTCGTTTAGGCCACATCAAGCCGACTTGAAAGCTAAGAGCTATTCTGAAAATCTGCTGCAAATTAGATGTCTCGAGAAAGCTATTAAGGTGTCTCTCAATTCTATTCTCAGAGCTGCTACTCGTTCCTCTGACTCAACCCTCGCTTCCTTGACGCCGCGGATACAAAGGTACCTTCAAGAGGTTATGTCTCGTTCTGCTAAGATTGTTGCAAGAAAACGTCCTCTCGATGAGACTGTGGATGGTCCTGATGCTAAAAGACATCGTCAGTCTGTGGATGAAGTCGCAGACAGTATTACCAGTTTGACAATGCCACCGGGATCAGCTTCTTATGCTGAACTTTTCACATTAATTGACTCTAGTGATCCTCTTAGTACATTTGATGCTACCAGTTTGCCTCTGCATGTCACCATTGGCATGATTCTTACAGGCCTACAGCATGCTTCGCCAGATCAAATTCAGGCTGCTTTAGGTGCAGTGTTCCAGCGATTCAATTCTCTTGTTCCTATTAGAGAGTTGCCTTCTGCAGGTAACAGAGAATCTGAAGCTACTGTCAAAGTGGAGGTAAAAGAGGAAGAGGAAGATGCTGATGCATTGCCAGCCGCTGACGCAGATAATGTCCTCACTGCAACAAAACAAGCTGAACAGCTAGACACTGATCTAAACGAAGATTCTAGACTTAAGATATTCACGGATGCTATTGATAGACTAATTAGCTCATCGACTTCTGGTGATGATCTGAATGTTTTTGCTAATTACGGCAAAGCATTACAATTTGCTGGATTGGCTCATCATGCTGCCGCCATTGATTGGAATGAAAACTCTTGGGTGCTTCTCTTATCACGCATGTGTGCACGAGGATTAAGAGAAGTCATTGAAGCTACGACGGATGAAAATATTGAATCTGTATCACTTTCAGCAAGAATGAGGGAGGCTGTACGAAACCGATTAAGAGATTTTGTTCTGGCAGACTTCAGGACGAGGATCGATGCAGCAGTGACGTGGATGAACGAAGAATGGTATGCAGATTATGTTGCTCTGAAATGTAAGAACAGCCCTGCTGAACAATTAGAAGATAGGATGCCGAACTATGCCAAATGGGCTAATGTAATTTTGGAAAATGCCGTGCTGTTCTGTGAACCGACTGATGACAAGTTCGTACTGAGGATTCTTTCGGAGTTCCCAGAACTGTCGACGTCCATGATTCATTCTCTCAAAACCATATGTCTCGATCCTGATCGAAGCCGTTTAGGAGTGCGAGCACTGAAGTTTCTGATTGCACTGCGTCCTCCAGCTAAAAAAGATGCATTGGACATATTGGAGGAGCTATATAAAAGTGAAGATGACGAGATGTTGCGTGATAGTGTCTCTGCTATTCTAAAAGAGTACCGTCCAGAGGCAGTAAATAATGAATGAATTTATGACCGAATTGTTGCTTGTATTGTGTATTACAAGACCATTATGTAGCTATTTTTTGAGTTCACACTCAAAGCTCAATGGTTGAAGTTTGGGAATATCGCATCTTGCCTTTTTGGAAGTTGTCTGCCTGCTAATCTGCCCGCCCGAACTCTGTGATATCTCTATAGTGCGCAGTGAAACAGTAGACATTATGTATTCAAAAATACTACGCGCCTCATCTTTGTCTTGCATAAGATCATTACGATCGATACCTAGCCGTTATTTGGTGAACCACACTGCCCGATGCACTCCATTATCATGGCATCAGACCCCAATTTCCTCCCGCCGCACCCTAGTAAGTATTTTTGGAGAACCTTATTGGCTCAACTCTGTGGTGGTTTAGGGTCTATTATGCAGCCTGACTTACTCCACACTTTACGTAAACTCAATTCCCACATTTCGAACTTCTCCGAAAACTAACCATGCAGGTCACCATTTCTTCCTCGATTGCTGAATCTCTCAAAAAGAGCGAAATTGTCCCTGATGTATTGGACGATATCTCTGCCTCAGTGTAAGTACTATCGCCCTGCTTTCTCGGCTCCGTTCTCTAACCCTTACTCAAAGCTTAATCTCCATATCCTACGGTCCAAACGTCGAGGCTGTCCTTGGTAACACTTTGGAAGTCGCTACTACCCAGCACTACCCCAGGATAACCCTTGCCTCCGATGGCGATGCCGATGCAAGTGCAAAGTACACTGTGGTCATGACCGACCCTGATGCTCCGACTCGTGGAGACAAGAAATGGTCCGAGTATTGCCATTTTGTCGTATCCGATCTCAGTATCTCCCCTGCCTCTTCTTCTACACCATCTGAAATCTCTGTTACTGAATCCGATGGAACTACCTTGATGGAATATTTCCCTCCTGGACCTCCTCCCAAGACTGGAAAACATCGCTATGTCTGGATCGTCTATAAACAGAATAATCCTTCCACCCCCTCTGCTCCTAAAGACAGACCATGCTGGGGAACGGGCATCCCAGGCTACGGTGTGCGAGACTGGGCAAAAGAGAACAATCTCACTCCGGTGGGTGTAAACTTTTTTTATGCTCAAAATGTCGAGCAGTAGTATCACTTTTATTCTCACGCCTGACCTCTCTTACTCGATCTAGAGCTTCATCTTGTATCTGCAATATAAATAACAATATTATAAGGGAATATCTCATCAGTTCGTAGTCTAATGTTCTCAATTGCGCCATTTCGGTTTGTCTGTAACTTCTTTCCTACCACGAACGCTCATGGACGATAAGCGTCCGGAAGTCGATATTTTTGAAGATGAGCTTGCGGTTCTGTTCATGGTGCTGCTGGTCATTGAGCTCAGTCTCGATGGCTTGGAAACATTGCTGATTTCTCGCTTCATTGGAGTGACCTTAGACACACTAGGCGTCCTAGAGTAGCTGCTCATCTCTAACTTCATAGGTGTAGATCTCTTTGGAACTGGGGTAGGCGGTGTTATAATTGATGATCTTTTAGCTGCACCGAGTCGACTACCTGGGGCCTTCATAGTAGAGTTTGATGCCCTTATTGGAGTATCTTCTATCTTACGTGAAGTGAGGTCTGTAAGCATTGACTGCCGTCTCGCAGGCGTCACACTAGGAGGTTTTATGCCAGATGGCCTGTCTGACGCTCGTCTACCACTGTGCATAGGGACTTTGGGTATATCATTCACGGATCCAGATACAGGACTGACTGTCATATTCGGGAATGATCCTTTGAGTGGAGTTATAGGTGTTGACGGTAATGGTATTAAAGACTTTCGAATTCTGGCTGGAGTATTAACTGACTTCATGGATGGCGTAGGGTTGGAAATACAATTCTCAATGATTGGCCCTGATTCATGTCGGTAGACGGCAGCCTTACTATTTGATTGCAACTCTCCATAAGATTTCTTTGTAAATTCTTTTCTTTGCCAGCATACTACTTTTTCGGTCTCAGTTATAACTGGCCTTAAGTCTTTTGGGGCAGCATTTCGACGACTAGCAAGTTGCATTGGCAAAAGTTCACTGCCTGAAAAAGTCCTGCAATTGGAAAGTGTAGGAGTGACAATGGGCTCAGTGTTTGAACTTCTTGAGGCACATCTAGACTTGGTTCCAAAAATTGGGTAAATGCTTTCGAGTCTCGGGGAATATTCTTCATGTATATTGATTCCAAATACCCTAGCTTCGATGGTCAACATTTGCTGACTCATAGCTGACCAACGGGCCAGAAATCTGTCTGCAGATTGCTGGAGGTCTTGTCCTATTAAAAGCTCCTGTTGGCGTCCCTTGTTGATTAATGTCACTGCTTGTAAAACGGTAGGCACAACGCGAGATTTCTTTGTCTGATAATCTTCATATTGTTGAGTAGCCAGTTCCGAGTCTGCTGATGAATCAGAAGCAAGTTTAGCATTTGTAAACTCGGGCTCAGCTATTCTCTCGAATGTCCTATGCAAAGAGTCTAATAAAGCTGAACCAAGATTTATTACGCTTTTAAATACGAGGGCCCATTTCTCGTCACTCATTTCACGCTTGAAGTACTGTATATCAGAGTCAAGCTTCATCCAGTCCTTAAGCAGTTCGTTGTAGAGTAACTTCAGTGCATCGATCGATGTAGGAAAGAATAACCTGGCTTGAGATTCATAGCTCTCTATTCGCAATGGAACTATATCCAAAGAGGCTTTGAGCGGCTGCGCTCTTGCTATTAATTGTAGTAGCATGACATTGGCATGTCTCTCTTCATCGGACAGAGTGATCATTTTGGGGGCCTTTCCTGCAAACCCCAGTGGGCTATCAGCCATGGCGCTGGCTATCTCATCTAATGAGAGTTGTCTTGCCTTTAGTTCCTTGGGTGTTTGTACCTCTGTTGTCTCCATTTTGGACATGCTGATATTGGCAACTCGATCAGGAGTGACTGCAGAGGTCAACAGTTCTGACTTTATAGACTGTATTGATATTGATTCAGGCCTACTAGACGCTATCTCCTTTCTTCGTTCATGTATCTCAAAGCATCTATTAAGACACGAGTCTAGCTCTGAGCGTAGATCTGGTATCACGCGTCCATGGAGCTCTTCGAATTCAAGAGCCACTTCCAATCTAAAGCGAGCCTCACGCAATAGCTCGTAATCGCTCTTCAGTGCATCTCCTACGTTGGTAGCATTCTTATCTGCTTTCAGCTGGTCACCTGTCTTTTCTTGAAGGCGTTTCATATAGTTGTCAAGTTTGGATAGAGCAGCAGCGATGTCTGACAGTGCTTCTCGGCTTCCTGCGACAAAGTCAACGTCCAGCATACGAGCACCCGGATGCGGTTTACTAATATTTGTTGTAAGTAGGTGTGACAAGAGCACTCGGACTGAATTAGACAAGCAGGTCAGTGTGCTGTGGTCAGGGTTAGTTCCCTGATCTATCGACTGTGATACTCTGAGGCACGTATCTTGAGCGTCTTTGATAGTCAACAAAAGTGAATCTGGGTTGTCTATCCTCTGAACCTCGTTTATAAGTGTGGCTAACGGGACTGGAGCCGTAACTCTATTGCCAGTCATAATAGCATTTGACGATAAGCTGCTTGGTTTTGACGAGGTCAAACCTGACCGTTCAGTCGTACGATCTTGGGGTGGAGTCATGGGCCCTTCGTTTTCCTCATCAACTGAGAGCACAGGTGAATACAATATTGGTACCTTCACGCTTGTAATTGAGGCAGCCATTTGCAATCCTCACAACGGAAGCGTACAATGAGAAGCGAAATCAATAAATATGTGAGACGCGTGAACACGCTCAAGTGGACGCCAATAAGAATGAAGAACAGTTTCCACACTGCAAAAAGCTCCTGAATTTGCCTCTCTTAGGTGTTTGCGTGAAGCACTTATATATCGGCCTCAAAGTGCAGGGTTATAGCGCGAGAATAGAAATCTCAAGAAACAATCGATCCACTGCTGGGGGTATTTAGCGCGAACTTACGTCTTGTTCCAATAGATGTAAACTCTAAATGTACGAAATTGTAGCCATACAAATGCAATCTAGATACTTACAATTAAATCTGGCTTCTAAATAATCCTACTAGTGAAATATTGTCTGATTATTTCCACATGGGCTGCTTAGCTCAATTTCTTGTTGTTCATACATATTTTTAGGCCGAGACACTTTCGACAATCTCCCTGTTCATTAGAGCATCCAGTCCAACTTCACGATCCCAGACCTTTTTAAGCGACAATGCTAGCGATGAGTAGTTTTCTGTGTGGAAGTCACTCGAAAGCTCTAGAACAAGTTCTGAGTATAAAAGTTTGTCTTCATCAGAGTTTACAGCACAGCCGAGAATGAACAAGGACCACACCATTGTACAAGCAATGTCGACATTCTGTCCTCTAGTATACATTGTATGCCTCATTCCTGTCTGGAAACATGCAATAATTGCCTCATCATCTGCTTGTAGTTCTGGCTCTATAACCTTGTAGAGCAAAATTAAAGCTGCCTGTTTGAATGTCTCAAGATAATGCAAATGTGCCTCGTACGCTGATACTTGATTGTTTCTCACTCTTTGAGTGATGACTTCTGGTTGATCTAGTATAACTTCATCCATGACATTCAAGGAAATCAGTTCCTCGCTTAGGCGCATAGCTTCTTCCATGATTTCAGTCGTTGGTTTGAATCTGCGCACAAGCCATGACACTTTGGCTACCAAACGGAATAGGTCCACGCCAGATCCAGTCAGCGGATTGTTAGCCCATGGTACCTCTGTTGGAAATAATGGATCACGAATTGTATCGATATAAATGTCAAATACCTCCACGGGAGGTGCCAGGTCCAGCCTGTCCATCGGACAATAATATACCACCACAGCTGCATTATACAATACACTTTCTGTCATAACTCGTGTTACTGCATGAGAGAAAGTAGCGTAGTTAGAATTGTTCATTTTGCGTAATCGCTCCTTCAATATTTTCCAGCCAAACGCGAGATGTCCCACAGATCTGGATACATTGCTGTATCTCAGACGTTCAAAGCATCCCAGTAACTGAATCATAATAATAAGCCAGTCCTCGGTATATGATAATTGCGACTCTGAAATGATACGTCGCAATCCTTGCAGCGCCGAAGTGTAGTAGCGATCAGCGTACATAACCGTTTCTGATCCATTCATTGAAAGGTAATGGGCGCCATAGGCGATCATAAGATCTTTCATGGGTTCATTTATTCCACTTAACGGAGTTGTAAAGTTTCCAAGCTCAAGCTGTTTCAAACCATGCGGGTGGAGAAGTTTCCTTTGTAGATACACTATACTATTCTTCAAGAAGAAGAGTTCGGTTTCGTTTCTCGTTCCGAGGAGGTCGGTAATTGTGCGAGGCAAGGTAAATCTCGGGGATTCCGCAGCCGGAGAGTAAGGGTTGGTTGCTACCAGGTCATCTGGATCACTTTCTACTCCTTCCACATCAGACAGTTCTTGTATGCGACTTTCGGAACCTAGCGAAAAGTCTTCGAAGCTCTGATATTCGAGTTCCAAAGAGGGGTCAAAATGAGAGCTAATGTCGTCTTGAAGTTGGGCTGAATTACAAGATTGAAGGATGGTTTGTCCAATATTATCAATAGTAGCCAAGACCTCGGCTTTTGATCGTGTTCTCTCGTACTCTACACGAGGCGAAGTTGCAGCACCCGGTAATCCAGTTAACTCATTTGGGCTTGGCCTGGTTAGCTTTGCGCCGTATCCCTGGGCGACCAGATCGAGTAGGCTGCAAGCAGCTTCACGCATCGAAATACTCTGGGCACTTTCGAGAGTGTATGAAACCGAGTGGTCAAGCGACGGAGGAGGGTGTGAGGGGCTTCTACCTGGAGGAAACATCAGATCAGACGTGGAGAAATGCATGAACGGTTGGGGAGTCTGTGATCTAGAAACAGGACGCAATTTCTTTTGAGAGGTTGAGGCAGATGGAGCAGTGTAGCCAGTTTCGACAATGAGATCGGGCCATACGCATTCTACCTTGTTCCTCTGGCAACCTGAGCACACAGGCTTGACTTGATCGCATTTCTTTTTCCGTCGACGACAACTAAAGCATCCTGTCTTCAATCTGGAAATGTTTTTACGCTGAGAGGTCATTTTGCGGGGCTTAGCACGCGAAGCAAATGACCCAGAGGTTGTCAGATCGGCAGCTCTCTGCATACCCAAGTCGATAATATATAAACTTATGGTTCGATTGTCAGGTGCATGGAAACCTATAGTATTGGTTTACCCAGCCAAAGACTATGAGCTGTTTCTTGATACACGACCAGGACTTTGTGCTTGTACAGACAAATGGAAGCCACAAATCCCGATATGGAAATGATAATAACTAGTCAGTCTATACACAGAGCGGTATAATTATGGGGCTCGTCTCTTATATAAAAGGCTCGCAGCTCCTACTTCCGGTGTTGGGTAATGGACATGATAAGGTTTATAGCCATGATAGAGGAAGCTAGTTGTGTCGGATTGGCCAATCATGCACTCCAAGTACCGAGGTCGATATCGTACTAACTTTGACGTTCGCGATGGCATTTGGGAAAGGAAGGGAAACTGGAGAAGCAAGCTAAATCATTCTAAGTAGACAACTTAGGCTTTCTCAGTCAATTTTTCTTATTTATCTGCCAGTCAGATGTTAATAATGCTAATCCTTATTTTATATTATAGAAGGTTTCATGTCTGCCTGTATAGGCCATTGTAGTCTCATTCATGCACCCTAACGTTACCTAGTCTTTCAACAGCGGAAATTGGGAGAAATCACCCCGCTAGCCTATTTGTTCTAATCTCCATAGATATCCGCTTAGGGAGCGCACTAACCCTGTTTGTGGATTTCACAGCGCTTCCCTTACCCAATTAGGCAACCACATTTGAATGCTATTTCAAAACCAGATAAGACCTATGCCTAGCACGGATATCTGCGGATACTCACACATCCGTAGCACCGCTCTAAGTCATGATTTATTTTTATACGATTTTCCGCATGCTCGCTTCCCTTGGTAGCTGACCCAGTCATCGCTATCACCTTAGATCGCACAAATTTGAATACCCAAACCCTTGTTTAGTACTCACTCGTAGAATTTAATACTCCTAACCCACTGTATCTGTATTGCCAGTTGTTTACCCACACGTATGCCGACTATTTCTGGTTCAAACCCTGCTCCGTAAGTTCACAGCATCATGCGTGACATATTGTATATCTTACTGACCAATAGCTCGTTTCGACTCGTCTACCAGTCTCTGCTCGATACACGGAAGAATACATACAACGGTGTGAAGACCGCCAAGGCCGTGCTCACCTCATGTCTAGAGTCCCTAAAGTCGATTACTTTGCCTCTAGGCATAGAATTGCCAATGGCTTCAAACAATGTTGATCCCGATGTTTATACTTCTATTGCAGAATCCTATAGGCCTCTTGCTGCAGATCTTCAACAGTTCACTGCGGCAAGCCCTTGTATAATTTCGCGTATAGTCACAGATGAACACGACGCCTCGGAAATTTTTGATGACAAGTTTCATTATGTGCTTAGTTGTTACTATTCCGAACGAAGGGCATTCCTGCACACACTTATTCTGCTTTTCGACATCGCAACAAACTCCTCTCATTTGTTCCACGAAGACGCCAAAATCGCGCTCTCTCAGCTTGATATCTCTTATGCATCTGTTCTCACTATCATAAAAACGCTAAAAAACCGTGCATCATTATGTGTCGAGGTAGATCCGGACGTCCCCTACTCCTCATTCAGTTCCTCGCAGCATATCCTCGAGCAACACGGTCTCATCGAAATACTATTATTAATAGTTAGCAAGATAAACCTCACACCTGATCAGCATACCAGTACATGTGCCCTGGAATGGGTTGAATACCTCAGAGATACTGCTTATCTAACGACTATTGCACCTCAAGAGCCACTGTCCCGCTCAGTCAAAAACAATTCTCTCCGTGGCCACGCTATTGCTATATCATACATATTGCTAGACTTTGCCCACTCTGAATCTATTCATTTATCCTTCCCAGATGACTATAACTATATGAAATCTGCAGCTTCTTTTGAAACGATTCACAGTATCATCGATAATAGTCTATCTGAATACCCTGACGCATCCCCTTTAATCCTCATGTGGGCTATTATATGCCATCGATTAGAACTGGCACTAGACGAATACTGTCCAAAAGATTTTGCCGATTCACATTTTATTCTTCCTCCTGCGGGTTCTGTATTATCTCAAGCACTAATAAGTCATGCGTTGCAAGCTGACGTATTTGGATTTATCTCCCTAATCGCTACAGAACAACCCTCAAACAACAGCATTCGAAAAATTCTTGCATCTCTTGTCGAATCTAGTTTATTGTACGTTGCTCTAGTTGATAATGTCGTTACATGCGTGCAAAGCATTTTAGGTAATCATGAGGAACTCCATAGCCAATTTGTTGCATCTGATTCTTCTTCTACAGCTCTTTTTTTAATGAAATCAAAGTTTCCATATCTTTATTCTCCTTTTATAAAGCTCGCTTCATCACTAGGATCTCGTGCATGGCCATTATTGAGATCCATGGAGACATTTCTTCACCAACTGCCTGAAAAGTATAGTGAGTACGAATTTTCTCAAGAAGACTCATCAATTATTGTTTCACTATCTGATTTATGTATTTTGAGCCCCAGACAAGAGGATGGTCTTGGAGGTGTTTACCTCCCTGCTAAACTTCAAGGACGTATCCTACCTGGCAATGCTAACCCTCCTTTCGTTCTATGGAGCTTTCGTTTCAATGGTTGGGAATATATTGGAAGGCACCTCGAACATCTATATGACACTGGCTCTGATTCAGCGGAAATTGCTATTACTGTTTCTTTAATCGCGAATACCCTTAGAGCTCTAGATTCCCCTGATGCCAACGAACTCATATCCATGTTGTCAACGCTACTTCTAAATGGCGACATAATCGATCTAATGATTAGCATTTCAGTAGAAGCATTCCAGACAAAAACTTCAGAGTTATCCACAGCCTGTGTCGTTTTCTTTGACGCCCTCTGTGGCATAAAACCCAACAGAGTCTGGTCTTTCCTCAGCCGTCCTTCGACATACGAGAGAAGAAGTGCAGGTGGAATGATTACTCTGATGACTTCTGCTGTTCAAGGATTGAATGGATCCTATGAATTAGCACGCGCATTGTTTGAATTCTATGAAAATCTTATAGATGTGGCTTCCAGAAGTATTCTGTCGGATGCCGATATAAAACTATCATCCGATGTTTTGGCCAAATTTACTAACCATCTGTTAGTATCTTCGGTTAGTTTGGCATACTGGAAGTGGGACCACACGGAACATCGTTTGGTCCTTTCTAAGATGATCAATAACTGCCTTGTTAAAATGCTACATCGAGCATTGGATATCGGTATGCCCTGTGGAGAGACACAGGCTAACTTTATCTTCTTTCAATCTGCAAAGCTGATATGTGACAATTTCCTAAGTCCTGTTGAGGTTGCCTCCAGACCCTTGTCTCCATGGATTGACAGGATTAACAAAGCCGGGACAATATGTGACGCTTTAATAGCAGGAAACAAGAATGAAAGCCTTAATCTTGAGTTGGTAATATCCTGTCATAGCCTTTTGATTGTTCTCATTCGATCTAGATCCTCTTTGGGATTAGAACCCTCTTTATTGGAAAAGGAACTATACGCCGCAGCCCCTAATATCGTTAAGAACCTTGTTCTTAACGACCACTTGAAATCATACTCTCTGGAGCTGATAAATAGCCTCATATCAACGAAATGGCCGGGTGACCCATTCTCACTTCTAGCATACCTTGGGGCTGATCATACGAAGGCTCTCATTACAAAACTTTCTGCTACAGTTGAAAGTAAAAGTGAAGCTCTTGCTAACGCAATTAACGCTGCAGAATTCTTGTCTAACGTTGTGTCGCATAGACAGGAAGGCTTGACGATTGTCCTTCTTTCAGGCAAGAATATTATGGCCAATGAGCAGCAAGAGAAGAACACTTCGTTGTTCACTGCCATTGAGAACAGAGCTTTACATGGGGATGATATCCCACCCGTACTGAGTAAAAACCTGTTCAGGGCTATATTTCTTGCGCGCAACAACTGGGCTGCTCTGATCAGTGCTGAAGCACAGAAGAAAAACTTTTTAGATAGTGCTATCAAATGCATTACTGAGGCTTCTTGCTTGAAAATAAAAGACTTACAGGAAGCTTCTTCAGTGGGTATCTTTTCTGACATATTAGAATGTGCAGCACATTCTATGCGTATTTGCGCTCTTGAAATCTTTAAATCAAATAAAAGATCGTCAGAGTCTCCTACGAAACCCATGCTGGAAAGTCTGCAAAGGGAGAATATTGTTCAGATATCAGATTCTGTACTGCGCATAACTGGGTATCGTGCTTCTTTGCATGGAAACTTAGCTAAAAATTTTCAGAAAAAGTGGAAAGGAGTCTCTCTCGATCTGTTCAGAGTATCGAATCTATTTGGAAGCTCTCCTGGCAAGAACTATGTTTACAATGTTAAATGGATGGATTTACCATTCTCTGTCGATCCTTACTGGCCAGAGTATCGAAAGGAGATTGAAGAAGCTAATTTGAACCTATCCAAAATTGAATCACAGATTGATCTTGCTGAATCTTGGATAATGCTAATAGTTGCGCTGGTGGAGTATACAGATGTATCAGTTTCTAATACTAATTCTCTGGTGGATATTGCTAAATTATGCCTAAGGATTAATGTGGAGGAAGGTATTGGGGCAGATGCTCTTCAGAGAATATACGAGAAAAGACTGCAACTTGCTTTCTCTATTGTTCAGAAACTGATAGAGACCAACAGACTCACAGCTACGGATGCTTTATCGTTTCTTGACTGGATTTGGCAGTCGTTAAGCTCAGCAGATGTTGATTTTCTTAACGCTTTATCTAATCAGAGCAAACTGAATTTATACAGACCATTGCTTAGATTAATCATTGCTTGCCTCCAGCCGTTGGAAAAGGCCAAGCATATCACTCAGTTTGTGACAATAGAGTCAATTTTCGGCCTCGTCATTTCTAAGGGATTCTATGAGTTAGTGCAGCTGTCTCAAGATAGGACTTTTCAAAATATAACACCAGAGAATATGACATTATTGACAGCTATTGCAAGAAGAATCCTGAAGGTAAATGGTATTGAGACTGCTTATCCACAACTAGCTGGCCATATTATGGAAGCAGGCACAATAAATGCAGCCATGTTTCTATATTCTTATTCGGATCAATTCAAAGTGTCAGATGAACCAATTTACGCTGAGCTTTGCTGCAGCTTCCTAGTAGAACTTTCTTCTGTTGTTTTAATCGCAGAACAACTGATAATGAACGGTATATTTACTGTTCTAATGGAATCCAGTGTTTCACTACGCATTCAACGCGGGCATATTAAGGCTTCAGAAGATTCAAGATTATATTCTATATGGAGCCGTGGAATTTTGCATCTTTGCCTACTACTTTTGAGTAAAGTTGGTAACCGCACAGTTGTTGATATACAGACTCTTCTAGAATATTTCAAGGAGAGAGTAATATCTAGCTTCAATAGCTGGTCGAGGCCTCAAACTGTCACTCTTTCTATGACAGAAGAACTTGTTCAATTAGTTTCTATTTTTGAGCTTCTAAGAGGCATATGCATTGAATACGATATTCCCAGTTCTTCTCTTGAACAAGCTTATTTCACTAGCAAACCGGCTATGCGCGACAGCATAGAGTATTTACTTTCTCACCCGAGATATCTGGTATCTTGCACAGTGATAACCTCTCCAGAAGAGCAGAAAATGATGCAGTTATCTAAAGCCAAAGGGTCTAATGAACTTTCTACTATAATTACGAAGAATTTGTGCTTGGCTCGCAGCATCCTTGATCGTTGAGCCAGTGTTACTCAGCCTTAAGACTCTACAAGGGAGATTAATGTTAGATGAAATATTAGTACCGAGAATGCTTAGCTTCCTATAATATGTGACGGGGGTATATAGGATCCTTGTAAAGGAAAACTCGTAAAGTTCGTAAATGAGTATGGTTAATAGTTCAAAGGTCATCTGCGCCGGCAGGAATTCCAGGTACAGTTGAGGGAACGGAACTTGAAGGCGATTTGATAACAGTGTTAGATATCATGCGTGCTTTATTGATTTTCTCACCTTTGACGACCTTCTCAATGTCAGCACGATCAAGCGTTTCATATTCTAACAAAGCATTAGCCAAACGCTTTAACTCTGTAATCCGATCCTTCAGCAGAACTCTAACTCGTTGCTCTGATTCAGTAAGAAGTTTGCGAATTTCAGCTTCCGCAAGCATTTTAGTATTTTCAGACCATTCATTATAGTCACCCGAAAGCTGGATAGGACCTATTTCATCAGACATGCCAAAAGATAGTACCATGGCACGAGCAACCGCAGTAGCTTGCTGTAGGTCGCTCGAGCAGCCAGAAGTTACATTATCCGGACCACGCAATGCTTCTTCGGCAATCTTACCTCCCATACATACATCCAATCTAGCACGTAGCTCTTTTCGAGTCTGCTCATACTTGTCCATTTCAGGTAACTGGAACGTGATACCTAGAGCCCTGCCTCGAGGTAGAATAGTCGCTTTGTACAAGGATGTAGCACCATCAGTATACATCGCAGCTATAGCATGACCTGCCTCGTGGAAGGCAGTATTGCGTCTAGCTTCCTCAGTGAGTACCATAGACTTTCGTTCAGCCCCCATAAGAATCTTGTCCTTTGCCCATTCGAGATGACTCATCTCGACTGAAGCGGCTTTAAGTTGTGAAGCATGAATAGCGGCCTGATTTACAAGATTCTTGAGGTCAGCACCAGACATTCCGGTGGTACCTCGGGCAATGATTGAAGGATCAATATTAGGAGCGCTCTCAACTTCACCGAGATAATGTTTCAATATAGCAGATCGGCCACGCACATCAGGCAGATCTACATTGACAGTCTTATCAAACCGACCGGGGCGCAATAAAGCTTTATCTAATAATTCAGGGAAGTTGGTCGCCGCTATGAATATGACACCGCTGGTCTGGGAAAACCCGTCTAGGTCGACGAGAAGCTGATTCAAGGTTTGTTTAACATAAGCTTGATCTTTTGAGGAGCGCTTACCTCCAACAGCATCCAGTTCATCAATAAAAACAATTGCGGGAGCTTTAGCACGAGCAGCAGCAAAAAGGTCACGAACTCTTCGTGCACCAACACCAACATACATTTCATCAAATTCTGAACCACTCATGAAAAAGAAAGGAACGCCTGCTTCACCTGCTACAGCTCGGGCTAACATTGTTTTGCCTGTACCTGGAGGCCCAGTAAGAAGAACACCTTTGGGCAGCTTTCCACCGAGGGCAGTGAACTTGGAGGGGTCTCGAAGAAACTCGACGATTTCAGTAAGTTCAGCTACAGCCTCATCGCAACCCTTGACATCATCAAATCGAACTGCAGGCTGGTTTTGCATGTTAGGATCCTCATTAGCTTGAGGAGGTCCTTTAAGCACACCAGATGACTCAGCCACGAGAGCCAACACCATTAGAAGGACATAGAACACTAAAGAAAAGACGACGAGCATACGAATCCATCGAGCAACCACAGCAAATCGAGATTCCTGAACAACGACATAGAGAGGGTCAGAACGATCTCCAGACCTCGCCTCGCTTCTTCCCAGTCCTGAACGGCCGAAAAGTCCAGACAGGGCTTTGAGAGGTTTTGAGGGAGAACTGAGGCTGGGGCTGTCTGCTGAGGCCGACAATGGTTCGTTGGACGCTAGACGTTGCTCCATAAGGGCAGCACGCTCTGTAAATCCAGACATGCGCAGGGCATTGATGTACAGTCGATCGCATTCAGAATTAGCAGCGACTCCAGATGATTCGTACCTTGCGATGACGACGTTGGGGAAGTTGGCGTCGAGTAGGTCACGATAAAAAGCGGCCTGTATTTCAGGCTCTCTACGGTGGCGGTTGGCGTGAGCCTCCTTAGCAGCCAGCTCCGAGGCTCCGGCGGAGTGAGTTGAAGCAAAGCGACGGCAAGATGGCATACGGAAAGCGGCCGAAGCAGCCGGGCGGCTGAGCAGGACCGAGAAAAGCCGGGCGCAGGGCCTCTTCGCAGAAGTCAGCGCCACAATTCGTGTACAGCCCAAGGTGGTATGACATAATCCCAGCGGAGTCCGAGGGGTACGTAGACCTAGCATATTAGAGTACAGAGTTAGAAGGTCACCCGGTGGAAGAAGCCAAGCGGTTGGGTGAGCCGCACCATAACCCCAACCCTCTGATGTATACCACGAAGCGTCCAAAGAGATGCAACGACGCGCCATGGATCCGTATGAGGTTCTCAGCGTTACACCGGCGAGTACTCTTGCCGAAATTAAAGGTGCATATCGACGTAAAGCGCTGCAGCATCACCCGGACAAAGTCAGCAAAGACCGAGCAGATGATGCTCATGCGAAGTTCCAGGAGATTGCCTTAGCATACGCGATTCTTGGGGACGAACAAAGACGAGCTAAGTATGACCGAACAGGAAGTATTGAAGAGTTACAAGCAGAGGAGGATGATTTCAGCTGGGCTGAATTCTTTGATAGCATGTTTCGCGAACCTATAACGGCCGAGATCATTGAGCAGGACCGAGCGACTTATAGACGGTCCGGAGAGGAGAGGAAGGACGTGATTCATTTCTATGTAATTTCCGAAGGAGACATGGAAGTAGTTTTTGAGAACGTGCTTCATTCTAACGTGATAGAGGACGAGGAGCGCTTCAAGGAAATGATAGACGCAGCAATTGAAGCTCAGGAAGTGGAGGCGTACGCAAAGTACAAGAAGGAAGCCAGTTGGCGCAAAAAGAACCGCAAGAGGAAAGCGCTGTCAGAAGCTACAGAGGCTGAAGAGGCTGCTAAAGAGTTAGGCATCGACAAGGCAAGTGGTGAAGAAGATTTACGGGCAATAATCATGAAGCGGCAAGCGAACCGTTTCGATAGCTTGATTTCAAAGTTGGAGCAGAAGTACGGGGGAGACAAGAAGATTACGAAGCCCAAGAAGAAAAAGAAAACTTAGTGACTAGTTATTGCTGTCATTTAGCCTATATTTGTCAGTGTTGCGCTCTTTAAAACTAATGCTAAAGAGTGAAAATAATCAGATCAAAGCCCTGTCACAGGCATTCTCGTCAATGAAGTTCGGTTGACCGTCGTGAGTAGAATAAATCATCATTTAGTTCCAACCATTGTATACGTACCGTTTTGCTGTTGATAAGAGTTAGAGCTGCTTTAGAAACACAGAAGAATACGGGAATCAGACGTTCGCTGGAATCAACATAGATTTCTTCAGACATATGCTTGTCTTTATTAAAACGATTCGACTCATCCTGTTCCATATGCTTAATACCTACATGAAAATGAAAGAACAAACTAATCGTTAGTCAAGCCGATCAAAGGATTATGATAAAACGGAATTATTCAGCTATGCATGAATGGTAATAATTAAAATGTTGTCGCCAGCGGAAAACCCCGTCCGACTCGTCATCTAGGTAATCATCAGCATAATATGTTTCACCAGAAAATAAGGCTCACCTTTCACTATCTGAGTTAGTACGTAAATGCCTTTAGATCTCAGTTGAGCAGGTTTCTGAGGCCTGCATAAAAGCATTGTCAATCAAAGAAATTAAAATTCAGTGCCCAGTGCTATACGTCTTCCTCGATCAAAACCATTACGTACCGATGCTTGGCTTATCACGTCATCTATACGCAGTTAGTTTGCAAATCTCCACTTTAAGAATAACCACAAGAGAGAAATAGGATCAGAAGTGCCGCAACGTTCTCAACAGAAATAATTCAGTCGGTAATTCCAACTTGTTTGTTTCTTTCAATCATCATATAAACCATTATCCTTTCTTGCTGTTCTCAATTTCAACATTACATACCCATTCGAGATTCACCATAAAAACCTTCAACTGTTAGCTTCCAAAGAACAGAAAAGCGTCGCAGATACCAAATCTCAGTCTCGAGCAAAACTAAATCAGGAGCTTGGAATGCTTCATAAACTCTAGTTTGAATAATTTGTATGCTAGTCATCGTCGATCTTGGTAATCCGCTCCATTATTGACTCACCATTTCTTCTCTATCCCGGCGAAGTCTTTGTAATTTTCTCAACTAGCAGTAGCCTTTTCGAAACAAGACTGCGTCAAACCCTATAAATAGCCCTACATGTGTCTCCTTTCGGCCTCCTCGCGTCCATCCCGAAAATGACCGACCCTAACCCCGCGATCTACCCCGGATTTCTGGCTTATATAAGAGGAATACACACGTTAACCCCCGAAAGACCATACAACTATCAACAAACACCCTTTTATCAATGTCTGGAGTAGTAGAAACCGATATTGTCACACTTTCTCGCCATATTCTTGCTGAACAGAGTAAAGTCCCCGGAGCTTCTGGAGAATTCACTCTTTTACTGAATTCGTTGCAGTTTGCATTCAAGACCATTGCCTATAACATTCGGCGCGCCACTCTCATCAATTTGATGGGACTTGCCGGCGGGTCGAACTCAACTGGAGATGATCAGAAGAAGTTGGACGTGATTGGAGACGAGATATTCATTAACGCCATGAGGGCTAGCAAGAATGTCAAAGTACTCGTTTCAGAGGAACAGGAGGAGCCTATCATCTTCAGTGGAAACGGGAAATACTGCGTTGTGTGTGATCCTATTGATGGTTCCAGTAACCTTGATGCCGGTGTTTCTGTCGGTACCATATTCGGTATCTACCGAGTCAGGGAGGGCTCAGAAGGAACAGTTGAAGATGTCCTGCGACCAGGCACCGAAATGGTTGCTGCCGGCTATACTATGTATGGTGCTTCAGCTAACTTGGTTTTGACTACTGGCAACGGCGTCAACGGTTTCACCCTTGATAATGCACTGGGTGAATTCATCCTTACGCACCCCAATCTCAAGATTCCACACAACCGCGGCATCTATTCTGTCAACGAAGGCAATTCTTTATACTGGGACGAAAAAACTAGAGCCTACTTTGAGGCATTGAAGTTTCCTAAAGATGGTTCAAAGCCTTACTCCGCTCGTTACATCGGATCTATGGTTGCCGATGTTCATCGCACCATTCTCTATGGAGGTATGTTTGCCTATCCCTCTGATTCTAAGAGCAAGAACGGTAAACTTAGGATCTTATATGAAGGATTTCCTATGGCGTTTTTAATCGAGCAGGCTGGAGGCTTGGCCACTGACGGCAAAGCTCGTATATTGGATATAGTTCCTACCACCATCCATCAACGCACTCCTGTTTGGCTTGGCTCCAAAGGCGAAATCGAGAAAGCTATGAAGTACTTGCAGTAATGCGCTCCACTGAATGAGCCATCTACCCTTACCACCAATTAGCAGAAAACAAGCGAAAATATGTACACCTCTTATTTGTATTCGTATTGACCTCTGCCGTACCGTGAAACCTTAAGGGCGCGAAACAGTTGGGAAAGCTGTAGCAACAGCAGCCCTCATTGGCTGCTTTGCGGTCGGTTACTAATATACCCATCCTTGATTGGCCAGATTCACTTACACCTGGACTTGATCAGTTATTGATTTCCTATTTCAGCAAATATGCAGCTTCAGCGAGCAATCAACCCGAGATGAAAGCGCCTCAGATTGACACAATGAGCTTTTTATTTTGCGATAGAAAGAGCCTGCCACTCCCTGCGGTCAGAACGATACTCTTGTGGCTCTCTTTGAATTGCGTACGTTCATCATCTGAGAGGATCATATGAAGCCAGCTCTCATTTCCAAATCGGGTCATTCCTTTTTTGGCACATACACATAATCTGATATATATATATATGTATGTGTTTGTAACCCTCGTCGCTACTCATAGCATTTTCTGGTTGTCATTCTCAGGACATGGACGCTTCTTCAGCGAACCGAGACCCGCACGAAGAGAACTTCTGGCTTTTGCCTTCGGGTTTACTTAGCGAGTCTGACCTGGATACCGCTGATTCCCTCAGCATGACATCACATGGTCAGAAAATGTCGTTGTGGGGCGGATACAAACTGACTAAGCCTGCATCACCAACTGCTTTAACTTCTATACTACCTACCAGAACTGATCCCCCCTCTCTTGCAACCAGAAGAGACCCGATCCCGCTTGCTTTATCTCCATTTGACAAATCTGCTTTCCCCACACAAAGTCGCTTTTGTGCTTTTTCTAGCGACGCTGCTTCTGACACGTCTTTATCTGATTCGCGATCTGTATCCGGAAACCTGTTCACATCCCCCTCCTATTCTTCTTATTCCGGGCTCTGGTCAAGTCGCTCAATTGGATCTCAGACTTCTCATTTGTCGATCAACAGTCTGAGCTCCAAGCTTTCATCTTCGATTCTGTCATCGCGCGAGAATCTCACAGGAGCAGATCAGAACGGAGTATCTGGATTCGACTCTTCTACACTCACGGGATCCATTGATCTGGTTGATGTTTCTAGAGGAGAGGTACTGAACCGAGGCAGTCGAGTAGCGGATCACCTGGAGCCTCAATCATCACTGTTCCCTGCTTCTGCTTCTCAACTCATTCGTCCCCTGTCTTCTGCGCGCTCATCCACCCGCCGCTCAGATCCTCAGCCTTGTCGAATTATAAACTCCCCAGATTATACTCCTGCTAGAGTTGCCAGATTTTTTGTCATTAAGTCCTTTACTGAGCGACATGTTTTACAGGCTTTCAATACTCGCGCCTGGACTAGCACTGAGCACGGGACTCAGAGACTTCACCGAGCATTTTGGTCTTGCCATGAACAGGCGAAGTTGTCTGGAGAGCTGGAATTTACTGTTCTACTCTATTTTTCTGTGAACGAATCTCGACAGTTCTGTGGAGTAGCCGAATTAGTGAACTCATCCCTGACCAGAAGTCATAATTCTGATCCTACCAAGCCGTCAGAAGGAGCATTTTCTCTACGCTGGATTATTGTGAAAGATGTTCCGAATTCTGCATTGCGCCACATACTGGTAAAGAACAACATGAATAAGCCAGTCACGAACTCTCGTGACACTCAGGAGTTGTTCCCAGACGCTGGCATAGAAGTATTAAATGTGTTTAAAAAGCACGACTCTACAACTTCTTTCCTTTACATATAAAGAACTGGGCTTCCCGCCAGCACAAGTTCTGCTTTTCTGCAATTATCAACTTTCTACGCATTTCGTCCCCTTCATCCGGTAAGTTTTTAGATCTTAATAGTCATTTGTCACATATCTAAGGATTGCTACCACGAGTATGCTTTTACAACCTTGGTAAACGAATTAACCTTGAACTCCTCAGGAGCAATGACTTCGTCGGTCTGCTTGCGCATCTCACCGGTCAAGCGATAGTCTCTGTCTAACATTCGCTTGTCCCACATGTCGACGTTCTGTTTCTTCTGCCTCCATTTGTATCCAGCCATTTGCAAAAAGGCCATGCCTCCTCCACCGACCGACAAAAACGCAGTTATCACTGCATAAGGTAATAAACCCTCCCACGGAATCATCTTGTTAGACTAAATCTGACCTTGTCGAATGCTGGGCGGGAGTTGGCCCTCGCTATTCAGTGGTCGTAATTGGCGGGTCGTGTTGCTAGGACAACATACCTAATCTCCTCCTGGTCTCTGTTTCCCGGCTCTTGTGTACGCGTATAGATCTACTAAGAAGGACCATTACTGCCTCTGCAATAAAATCTCGAGACATCGCAATACTGTCCGCTATCTGATACGGTGACTGCTTTGTATAAAAGTTCCTCAAAGTTTGGATCTGTGCTATATTAACTCTTTTGTGAGGGCTATATGGTAAGCCATAAGGATCCGGTCCCTGAAAAGACTTTAAATGAGAGAGTATGTCTTCACGAGTCCTACGGAATCGCGACAGATCTGCAAATGGAGACCCCTTGGTCGAGTCATCTGTAAGCCGATCTGGTAGGGTGTTACGATCTCGAATAGCAGCACCTTCTCCGTCGATTCAATCTCGTATTGAAGCTCTCAGTTCTCTCCGGAGAAGCGTAGATCGCAGGGCTGAAAAGACAAGTACTACTCCCTCAATAAAATATACAGCCTATAATGATCAATTGAGGCAGCGGAGTCGGAGCAAAGAGAATAGTACCTTTGTGCCGGCGGAGGATCAAAAGCTGGTTGAGTTCTGGCCTACCCCCTCTTCTTGTCTAGTCGCTATAAAAATGCACCCACGATTGCTGAGAATGCTCACATATTCCACCAGCAGAGACTCATATGCACCATATCACGTGGATTTACTGCCCTATCCGCCCGCGCCCTCTGCTCCTCTCCCAAGTGAAGAACCGTATTACGGATTTCTCAACTCAACTGACTCTAACAGATCAGAGACGTCCCTAACATTTGAAACATACAGAACTTTTCAGACCACGTATTTCGCAGCCCAATTACAGCGACTACAGCGCCTGCGATCCGATCCAGATTCAGAGTGGCTGTATTATGAAGAGCAGTCTGCTCCAGAGAAGCGTACGGGATCGCAAGCTGGACATATTGTTCAGCCTGCTTCAAAGGTTAAATTCATCCGATTTGCTGGTTATGAGATTCAAACCTGGTATTCAGCCCCATACCCTGAAGAGTATAGCTGTATGGGGTTGCTGTATATATGCGAGTATTGTCTAAAGTACTTTAACAATGACTATGTCGCATGGCGACATAGCTTAAAATGTCCTGCGCGGCATCCACCAGGAGCAGAAATTTACCGGGATGGCAATATATCTGTGTTTGAAGTAGACGGCAAAAAGGCACAACTATACTGCCAAAATCTCTGTCTATTGTCTCGGCTTTTCCTTGGCAGTAAAACCTTGTATTATGATGTTGAACCTTTCATGTTCTACGTACTTACAGAATGCGATTCAACAGGATATCATTTTGTCGGATATTTCAGCAAAGAGAAACGCTCTATAGCGTCATATAATGTATCTTGTATACTGACCTTACCAATACATCAGCGTAAAGGATACGGGTCCTTCCTCATCGAATTTTCATATTTGCTCTCTCGTGTCGAAGGCAGACTAGGTACACCAGAGAAACCTCTTTCTGAAATGGGATTACTATCCTACAGGTCATATTGGAGATACGTTGTTGCGAAGTATCTACAGCAACACCCCATTGGTGTGCCATTGGCTATTAATGACATTAGCAGACAAACTTGTATGATGCCGGATAATGTGATAACTGCAATGGAATCACTAAATGCTTTGCTAAAAGATCCGGTTACCAACAAGTATGCTATCAGGATAGATGAGGAACTTATTGCCTCTGTGGTGAATATGTGGGAAAGCAAGAACTATCAGCGAGTAGATGTGTCGAAGTTGATATGGGTTCCACTAATCTTGAACAGAAATGGTGGAATTTGGTTGCCCGAGAGTGTTCCTGTTGATACCAGCAGTTTAGAAAAACCTATGAGCGTTAGCATTCCAGCTTGGAGGTACGAGCTGCCGTATCCACAAAAGGACACCCGAGTGAAGCCAATTTGGATGGCCTCATTCGGTTATACCAATGCTACTAGAAGACCATCAGTTACTAATCGAGCTAAACGGAGACGAATTGAAGAAGACGAAAATGACGCTAATGACAGTAAACAAGCTGGCGAAAATAAAGAGGAGGAGGAGGAGGAGGAGGAGGAAGAAGAAGAAGAAGAAGAAGAAGAAGAAGAAGAAGAAGAATTAGTAGAAATTGATGATGACATAAGCTTGGACTCTGGTTCGAAAGAAGATGAAGACTATTCAGACATTGAGGACGATGAAGTTGACGACCTAGAGGACGCAGATGAATAAAGAAATCAATAGATATTTACGACAATTATAATGAGTACGAGTGTAGACTAAGAATCAGTGCTGCACGAGAGCCACTCACTCAAGAGAACTCATCAAGCCAAGCGGCTCCGGCACAGAAAGCTTGCTTCCTGGCAAATCGCTCTCTTGGGTTCTCGGGGTCTCCGCGAACTGCGAAGCCATGAGAGACATGCGAATACAATGTGATCTCAAATGGCTGATTCGTCGAGATAAGGATCTCTTCAGACTTATGGCGCAGCTCAGTAGGAAAGATTGTATCAGTCTGTGCAGCCTGGATAGAAACAGGGCTTTTAACTTGCGCCAGCTCTTCTTCGGTGACAAAAGAAGGATGATTCAGAACAGTAGCATCAAGTAAACCGCGTGCCTGCAAATGGACCAAGAAACGGCATCCAAAGCAGTAGCCAACACCGCCAAGAAATTTAGGCTTCAATTTCTCGTTAATTACTTTGACGGTGTCATTGATCACAGGATAGACGGTTTCGGGGCCGTGCTTTGGAAGCCAGGTCTCGAAGATATCTGCAGGAGGATTCAAAGGTACTGGATCTTTATCAAACATATCCGGCACCACCACATAGTAGCCTGCTTCCGCAAATTGATCGGCAATTAACTGAGCATTAGGAAAGAGAGGGCCCAGGACATCAGTTAGCAGGAGGATGACTTTGTCCGTCTTGCGTGAATCACCAGTCAAGTAAGTCTCTACGCCAGCGAACGTAGTTACTTGGCCTTTTGGTTCACCTGTAAATCTATAGCCTTCAGTGCAGCATTTTCCAGGAGGTAAGGATGCCATTTTCTAGACGGTAGTCTTATTAGGATGGATTAAGTATGCAGTACTACAGACTAAAGGAGATGGCTAGCACCTTTATATAATAGACCGTGAGTTTGTGAGAGGGGGGAAATAAGGTTGGGAGAGACCGCATCCGGTATCGCAGTCGGGAGGGAGAGTAAGCAGTTTCCAAGGCTTACAGAGGAGTTGAGGTGCATGGAGCAAAGGAGTCTCGGCCCTAGTCAGCGGTCATCAGAGGAACAAACGATCAACGATATAGAAATCTAGAACCAGGATATACAAAGGTCGACCAGTCTTCAGTTCATTGGCGCTCTCTTGACAACAAAATACCAGTCGCAAGCGCTACCGCCAGGTTGTCCGATACCGGGGTAATTCTGGGAGTTCGGTCCCAACAGGCCGGTCTCGGAAAAACAGACACCGATCCTATGAGTGTTGAGCAGACAAACAGAATGTCAGAGCCTACTTCGTTCCCGATGTCTTTAGTGATTTCTAGGGAGATTTCTAGAGTGGTTGATACTGGCCCGTTAAAAGATACAAGTCATTGTAGCTTCGACCGAGCACCGAGAAATGGCACAAGATAGGATGAGTGGATCACAATTGCAAGGCAAGGCAAGACGCTCTCGCAATATCCTGCTTAGGTAAAGAAGGATTGAAAATACCTAACATGACAGGGCACAATAGCAACAAGACTTCCGAAGGAAGATATAACCGAATAGATGTTTGGGACGATTTCGCATAGAGAAATCGGGAATAGTTCACAGATTGATGAACAGTGCACGTGATAAGCCGAGAAAATCTTAGAGACAGTGGAGTTTTGAGAAGACGTTTAAAGAAGACGTTTAAAGAGAGGGCGGGAAAAAGAGAATGCCGAAAGACCAGGAGAGATAGCATTTGTAACCGAAAGAAAGCGTAATAACACGGAAAGATGAAGGTATGTCATGAAAATAGGATTCTACATGTTCGAGATGATAGACTGGCCAAAAGAAAGAAAATCTACAAAATAATGCATTTTGATTTCTTCTTAGGCATCGAAGGCTCTAAAGCAGCAACAATGGCCTCATCGAAAACATTTTTCAAGCCACGCTGGGTTAATGCAGAACACTCGACATACTTAACAGCACCCAGTTCTTTTGCGAGCTTTTCTCCAAGGTCAGGAGTAATAGGGCGCATTTTATAATAGGCCAGGCGCTGGAGGACAGCAGGCTCGTCTCTTTGATCGATCTGCGTGCCCACCAGCAGGCAGGGCACGCCAGGACAGTGGTGTCTCACCTCTGGAAACCATTTCTCTTTCACGTTTTCGAAGCTGGCAGGGTTTGTGACAGAAAAGCACACTAGGAATATATCAGTTTGAGGGTACGAAAGTGGCCGAAGACGATCGTAATCTTCTTGCCCAGCAGTGTCAAAAAGCCCAAGCGTGAAGGGCTCATCGCCGATCATGACAGTAACAGCGTAGTTGTCAAAGACCGTCGGAACGTACTCTGAGGGAAACTTGTTGTTGGTGTAAGAAATCAAGAGACATGTCTTTCCCACGGCGCCGTCGCCAACAACGACGCATTTTATGGTCTGCTGCATGAAGCTAGCAGTGTGTGGAGATCTAAATGGGGGTTACAGTTGTGAGATTCTAAGTGACCGTGAGCGGCAGGTGCGCAAGAGTCTGGCGAATGGGCGATTTCAGCAGATTCCAAGTTTGAGGGCAGGGGAGGAGTGCTTACCCGTGGAGTTTTCCTACCCCTAATCTGGACAATGGTTGCCTAGGCAACGAATATACAGCGTGTACCTTCGAACAGCAGGACCTCTTTCGGGACCTGGTCTACTCAAGCCAGATCGTAGAATTGCTGGTCTAGACGATGGCCAGTGACCCGGAGAAAGGAGCTATCAAGGGCGAATGGAAACCGAAGTCACGACGGTTGGATTATGTGCTGATATGCTGCTGTCTTGTACTTGAAGTAACCCTTTTGGCGTTACTGGTACACTATTTCACAGCCCTCTATGAATTGTATCCGTACATGGTCACGGGGCTCGTTTCCTCAGTGCTGGCAGCCATATCGCAATTGCTGAATCAGCTGATATTCAGTCGCAAGTTTGCTGCTTCCAGACTAGCCAAGTTCCACACTTGGGGTGTGCTAAACGGTGTCATCAACAAAGTATGGTACGATGCAATTACTCCGGCATTTCCAAACATCCATTTACGCGTGCTTGTGGATCAATGTGTCGGCACACCATCTTTTAACGTGACATTTTTGTGCTTCAGTGCCATATGGGATCGGCTCAGTATTCGTTATACGCTGCGTTCGAAGCTTCGAACGACTCTTTCCCGAGCATATATCATTTGGCCCCTCTTTTCATTCCTATCTTTTCAGTACATTCCACAACATCTAATAGTTCCAGCCGCCGGAGCTGTAGGCATCCTGTGGACTCTGATTTTGAGCAAAATAAGCGAGCCATAATAAACATCTATCCATCGCCTATCCCAAACTCTATTTCATCATTTTCCGAGCTTAATTTCGATCAGAAAACGCGTTTCAATCTCTCTTTCGATCCTTCGCTCTACCTGGCACCACGTCCCGTGAAGTCGTGGCGCTGACACCCTACATTCACAGTATCTGCTTATTTCAAAGTGCTGCGAGCATATCGTTTTCGCTGTACTTCGCCTCGGCTTCATTCGCCAGCAATCACTTCACGCCATTCTTTGATGACCCCGCCGTCGACCAGTCTTGCTGCCTTTTTCGCGAAACGCCAGCCGCTTTCTACATCCTCTGCAAATAATGAGTTGGAACCTCAAGCAAAAAGGCCCAAAATTCAACCCGTAGAGCCCATTCCTGCTCAACCGAATATCTCTTCATCTATCCTTTACAGCGACATCTGTGAAGTGTTCGAAAAGATTGAATCAACCTCAAAACGCCTGGAAATTATATCGTATTGCTCTGATTTCTTTTGCCAGACCCTTCATCGAGATCCGACATCCATGTCAATTGTCGTATACCTCTTCATAAATCGTTTAGGCCCGGATTATGAAGGTTTGGAACTCGGTCTTGGAGACAGCATCTTAATGAAAGCGATCTGTGGAGCCACTGGAAAGTCTCTCACACATCTCAAGAGGGAATTGCAGCAAACAGGTGATTTAGGTACAATCGCGAATACTGCTAAGTCGTCTCAGCGCACCATGTTTAAGCCACAACCATTGACTGCACATGGTGTTTTCCAAGATCTGCATGCAATTGCCCAAGCTACCGGTGCCCAATCTCAAACACGTAAAGTCGATATAATTAAAAAGCTGCTAGTCAGTGCACGCGGCAATGAAGCCAAGTTTATCGTTAGGTCTCTACAAGGAAAGCTGCGAATCAGCCTTGCGGAGAAATCTGTTCTTACTTCTTTGGCTCGAGCATTTGTCATGTATGAATCAGATAATGAAAAAACTAAACCTTCTGAAGAAAGTATGAAGGCTGCTGAAGATGTTTTCAAGTCTGTATTTAGCCGAGTCCCGTCATACGAGGCTATAGTCGATGCTGCACTGAAATATGGAGTATCTGGCCTTGCCGATCACTGTGTGCTTGTTCCAGGTATACCGCCTAAACCTATGCTGGCAAAACCTACGAAGTCTATTTCTGAAGTTTTAGATCATTTCTCAAGTTTGGATAACCACTTCACTTGCGAATACAAATATGATGGAGAGCGTGCTCAAATACATATGACTGAAGACGGATCCTTTAAAGTTTATTCTAGAAACTCCGAAGACATGTCGCAAAGATACCCAGATATTCTTAGCTCCATTAAGAAATTTGTCAAGCCAGAAGTGAAAAATTTTATTATTGACAGTGAAGCCGTCGCCTGGGATAGAGTAAAGCATGTTATTCTTCCTTTCCAAACCTTGTCTACTCGTAAGCGAAAAGATGTACAGGAATCCGAGATATCTGTGCGTGTATTTGTATTTGCCTTTGATATACTATATTTGAATGGACAGGACTTGTTATCTAAAACGCTCAGGGAACGAAGAGAAATACTAGCTGAACATTTTTGCCCTGTTGCTGATGCGTATGGATTTGCAACATTTAAGGACTGCAGAGAAGTCGAAGCTATACAGGAATTCTTGGATCAAAGTATAAAGGACAATTGTGAAGGCCTCATGATTAAAGCACTAGATGGCCCAGAAAGTCACTACCTCCCCAGCAAACGTACACAGAATTGGCTAAAACTCAAGAAAGATTATTTGGAAGGAATTGGAGATACTCTAGATCTGGTTGTACTTGGTGCTTATTATGGCAAGGGAAAGCGCACTAATTGGTACGGCGCTTTTTTACTTGGATGCTATAATCCTCGCACGGATGAATATGAAACCACATGTAAGATTGGTACTGGATTTTCCGAAGAAATACTGGACAAGCTTTATAATGAGCTCTCTCCTATAGTCGGAACCAAGAAATCGTATTACAAGCACGATCAGAGCGGGCCAGCTCAGCCTGATGTCTGGTTTGAACCAAAAATGGTATGGGAGGTGCTTGCAGCTGATTTGTCATTATCGCCAATTTATAAGGCAGGCTCAGACAAATTGCCTAAAGGAATCTCTTTGAGATTCCCACGATTTATAAGAATTCGAGATGATAAGTCGCCGGAAGACGCAACTACGTCTGATCAAATAATCGAATTCTACAATAGACAGGCAAGTGTTGCAGGCCAAGCCAAAGCTGAAGACTCAGAATACGAGTAATTCAATCAGAGAATATATTAATGCCAAGTAGGATTCTTGTTCATGTAAATTGCAATATAGCATTTTAGTAGTGGGTAAAAAAAGAGAGCTGCTCCAGGAGGGGGTCGAACCCACGACCGTCGCGTTCTCACACGACCGTGACATCAGCACAGACGTCGTTGTACGGCTATAAGCACGAAGCGCTAAACCACTGCGCCACTGGAGCAGACCCTCGGCTGATTTGAGGGACCATTTCACCTATAAAGTCAAACCATTCGACACAATCCTCTCTCGCATCAGAGAGTGATATTCGGCAAATATATTTTGCATTGTGCGGCAGTTTAATGTGTGTTCGGACATCAAAGAAAGTTAAATCTGTTTAACGGGACCATACAGTTACTAGAGAGCCTGGGGCTGCCAGTAAGGTAGAGGCTAACGCTGGAACCAGCGAGTTGCGGTAGAGTCTACTTCAGAACTACACGACGCTCCAGAGAGACTGGTATACAATACAATCTGCAAAATATGCGCTATACAAAGCTGAAGGTATATAGGACTAGGGTGACTACACTCTATGCTATGCAGATTACGTGATCGCTCATCCGAGTTATACAAGGTTTGCCATAAAGTATATTTCGGAGTTAAACTCCTCATCCAAACAGCACAGGAGAAGAACAGCTCATCTACGCAATTGGAGTCCAGTTAAGGTCAAATAACAGCAGAGAGTGGATAATGTGCACTATAATGCAATATTTAAACGTGAAAGCATATAACGAGGGTTTGATCGTTTCTTCAGCGGTTGACGGATGATTGCCGTAGGGAAAAGGCGGGGGTAAGGTTTTAATGTCGGAATTACAGATAGTATCCGCAAAACTAGGCGGTTTGATTGGTCGATCAGCTGGATAAAAGACACTGATAATGATTATAAATACCGGTTCATTTCGCCCTAGACGTTGAGAAGTGCTTCGACACCACGCAAGAAATTCGACCATGACAAAAACTCTTCTATCCGGGGCATCTGGCTTTATTGCTGCCCATGTACTGAAACAGCTGCTTGAGCGTGGAGACTCGGTTGTGGCTACTGTGCGGAGCCAAGACAAGGCAAATTTCATTTCAAGCAAGTACCCCGAGGAGATCAAAGCAGGAAGATTGTCTTTCGTCATCGTTCCAGATATTTCAATTCTCGGCGCTTTTGATGAAGCTGTTACTGAGGACTTAGATGTCGTAGTGCACACTGCTTCGCCTTTCCATCATAATATTACCGACCCCGATAAAGATTTATTGATTCCAGCGGTTAACGGCACTCAGAGCATGTTGGATGCTGTGTACAAGTATGGCAAAAATGTGACTCGTCTAGTTATCACTTCGTCTTTCGCTGCCATTGTTGACCCATTTGCCCCAGCTACCCCCGAGACAGTCTACACCGAGAAGTCTTGGTCGCCATTGACGTTGGAGGATGGACGCAGGGACTTCAGCCTTACCTACAGAGCGTCGAAGACTGTCGCTGAGAAGAGTGCTTGGCAGTTTCTGAAGGATCATCCCGATGCTAAGTTCACCATCACGACTGTGAACCCTCCGTTCGTATGGGGTCCCGTTGTCAACGATATCACTCTCAGCAACTTGAATACTTCCAACCAGATCCTATCTGAGATAGTAACTGGCAAGGCAAATGCTAAAGCTAAATTTCCAGTTGCATTCTTTGTAGATGTTCGGGATGTAGCTACTGCCCATGTGCTAGCTGCTGATCCTTCCAACAAAGAGATCGCTGGCAAGCGATTGTTTGTCAACGCTGGTTATGTCAGTCTAGCACTCATTGCTACTATTTTAAGGAAGCTGTTTCCCGATGAGAAGCGTATCAGTGCTGACTTTGACACTACAGATGCTGAAACGGTGAAGAAGAGCTCCCCCAGTTACGACAACTCTGCTACCAACAAGTTACTCAAAATCAACTACATCTCCTTAGAGCAGTGCCTCAAGGACTTTGTCGACCAAGTCTACTCTTTAGAACAAGCCTAAACTGTCGACACTAACTTTCTATTAAGTAAATGTTATTTGCAATAGTCTCTGCCTTTCAGTACTGCAACATTAGGGTCACAACTGCCATGCTTAGATCGTCATTGTGCGCCAGTTAAGGTGCTCTAAGAAATACAGCTGCCGAAGAATTAGTAGAGTCTGGCGAGTATGCTAGTCTAATATTAACTTTAGCATTGTGGTTTAGCGGGTGGTAGAATGTATACCACGCCAAATCAGCCGTTAGACAAGGACTGATGGCGTTTGGAGACTCTTAGGCGATAAGCGAAGTCTGCTAAATGATCGGTGAAAATACACTTTTGAGTTAGATCAGTCATAAGAGTCGCTGGTGCCACGTGCGTGTAACAGCAATGGGGAGTTGTTCTGAGAAAGACGCAAATGCCGTTGTCGGCACTGCCGAGGCTAGGCTCTGTAGAAGGCAGTCGGTGCTACGATCAACAAGTAGTGGAGCCCCAACGACACCGTTCTAGTTCACCATTGTTTTTATCGACCAATTAACCACTAGCAAAAATGTCTATCTTCCTACTTGAGTACTATACGACTATAAACCTTTTCAGCACCCTTGAACCTAATATACCATCCCAAGCATACACGAGGAGCTGAACGGTTCATCGAGACCACACAACAAGTTATGCATCAATGATACCGCCAGCAGATCCTACGCATGATATAAACTACTCAGCGGTGCACTGGATACTCATATAAAGATGCTGGTTGTGGTGTATGTCTCATTGGCGGTTTAAGGGCTTCCTTTCGTCGTCTACCTTAATTGCAGGCAGAGTGCGGATAGTTAGTATTGGGTATTGCCTAGTTTGGATAGTACGTAACTTCCACCCAGACCTCCTCGAACCTATCTCACTTATCCGCGCTTTTCTGAGCCGTTATGCTTCTCTACCAGCATCGCGGGAAGGTGAAGATTGGCCAAGTCCACAGGTATCAGATTCTGTACACGCCGTCCCGTGACGCTTTTCCAGATGCCAAGCTTCTGCATCTTAAGGTGCGCAACGAGGAGAGCATTGCGCTTCGAACCTTATACCTGAATGGCCCGTTTGTTTTATATGCCCATGTTTATTCTGAAGGATTCAATCCATTCAAAAAGTCCGATTCTGAATACTGCCCATCGTTTGACCCCACAATCAAGGCTGCACAATCCTTCCATGCTGACCTCCAGATCGCCGGCAACCGCCTTACTTATGTTTGGATAGTAGATGTCATCTCTCAATTGATCTTCTCGAGAGGCTCAGAGATTGCTTTTTCGGTAACTCTAGGGCATAGCAGAGCAGATGTAGCGATGCCAGCCACTGAAGATGGACCTGCGTCCGCCGCAATTCAGGTAGTGCATAAGGATACTCTGGATTTGTGGAATTTACCGGCAATGGTACCCGGAAACCCAGTTCATTTAGTTATTCTTAGTCATGGCCTATACTCAAATACTTCTGCAGATATGTTATTCCTAAAGGAATTCATCGATTCCGCTGCGGCTGTGTCTGGTGAGACTATCGCAGTTCGAGGCTATTTCGACAACGTTGGCTTAACCGAACGCGGAATAAAATATCTCGGAAGGCGTATGGCTAAGCACATACATGAACGTCTAATCACTCCTGATGTCCATAGAATTTCGTTCATAGGCCACTCCCTGGGAGGCCTAGTCATGACTTACGCAATCGCTTATATAAACGTCCATTACCCCTCTATCTTCCGCCAGGCAGAACCCATTAACTTCATCACTCTGGCCAGTCCTCTATTAGGATTGACTGGTGAAAATCCAATGTACGTCAAGCTTGGACTCGATATCGGCGTACTCGGTCGAAGCGGGCAGGACCTTGGGTTGACATGGCGTCCTTCTCTCACAACTCGGCACCCGGTTCTCAAAGTATTGCCAACCGGCCCGGCTGCAGAGATTCTAAAGCGATTCCACCGTCGTACTGTTTATTCAAATGTTGTGAATGATGGAATAGTCCCATTGCGCACTTCTTCCTTGCTCTTTTTGGATTATCGTGCCCTTCGTCGTGCACACAAGATCAAGAAGGAAGAAAACAAACGCAGAGGTTCAAGAAACTCGTCTACTGCTCAACATAAACAACCAAATGGTAGCTCCGAGCCGACCGTTAATTCCCCTGAGCAAGAAGCACCTTCAATTTCTACTGGCAAGTCACATTCTCGACAAGAGCCACCGTCAGATGATAAAACCTCCGACATAGCCGACGAATCCCCGTATAGGGAGGAAGAACTTGATTCTCCAAAGTACTCTTCTGCCCCAAGTCGCTTTAATACTGACGATGTAAGACAAGACTCGTTTACTGTAACCAAACCGGGAAACAACGAATCAAAGGATGAAAACCCAATAGTAAGTTTTTTCCAGCCGCTAGGATCTGTATTCTCCTCGCTTATACATCCTCAAGGTGGTCAAAAAAGAGTATCTGCTGCTATTCGCAGCGCGCAAACAGTCCTACTGGACTCGGACGGAACTAAAAGCTCGAACCCTCAAGAAGACGATGGGGGCGCTCTACCTCCGAAAGCGAATGTTCTCGTTTCTGCTACAGCTGTTCTAAACCCTCCTTTACCTGATATTACGTTCATTGTCGATCCTTCCAGTAGAAGAGAGACAGTTTTTCACGATCGTGTCTATTTCCCTGAGGATATTCCTCCCCCGAAACTGAAGCGAGCTGGTTCCGATAATGATCAAGGAGACTCAAATCTGAAAGCTAGAACGGAAGAAAAAATTGCTCGTAAATGGCATAAGGATATGGCATGGCGAAAGGTTTTAGTTCATCTAGAGCCAGATGCTCATAACAACATAATCGTGCGTCGCATGTTTGCTAACGCTTATGGATGGCCCGTGTTAGAACACTTGGTTCAAGAGCATTTTGCTAAGCCTTACTCGTTTGATGACAAGAAGTCTGAGAGAGAAGGTCAGTCTTCAGCTGATTATGTTGTAGAAATGCCTGAACCAGAAAGTTCGTCTGCAGTTTCGTTCACAAGCTATGAGTCTGACGCATCTCAGCTATGGAGCCCTACTACTTTTGACCCATCAGATGATGATGCCGATGATGAGAAATCACCGGAGGAAAGACGAAAAGAAACCCAGCTAGCATTTGAGAGATTGAGTGAGAGCCAAGCAGGCGCTGTCAGTTTGTCTTTAAAGTCGCTGAATCTTAAACAGAGTATTGAAAAAAGTGATGAAAATGAAGATGATAATGAGCTTTCCGTAGGAATGGCTGAAGATAACGATGGAAGGACATATGACAACAATGGAACTACAATCGCAGAACTACCTGCAATTCTATAGCACTGTGTTTCATAGTAGCTTAAGAGTAGAATGAATGATTTACTTTACTAGATATTCTCAATAGGAGAGAGTCCCCTTTATGTGAGATTTGAAGTCAGAGATAAACTGGGTCTGATTCTCACCAGATCTAACAGCCAGATAAACACGCGAATCCACACCAGCGGTGTCTTGATCTGGATTCCCATGAACTACGCGTCCCCCAGTTTCGGCAAGAATTGCCCATCCTGCACAGACATCCCAGGCCCAACATCCCCCTTCCCAGTATGCGTCAAGCGTACCAGCTGCAACATTGCATAGATTAAGAGCTGCCGAACCCATTGACCTAAAACCATGGACCATGCCTCCGTCTGCGGAGGCCAGCTCTGCGAAAGTTTGGGTTTTGCAGGCGTAATTTGATCCGGTTCTTTCCGCTCCCCATTCAATAGCAATTAGTGAAGTACCTAAGGACATCGGAGAAGGAGCTTTTAATGGAAGTTTCTGATTATTTAGGAAAGCGCCCTTGCCCTTCACCGCGTGATATAGTTGATCCAGCATAGGGTTATAGACTACTCCAATGACCGGTTCCTTATTCACAGTTACACCAAGGGAAATGCACGAGCATGGAAACCTGTGAATAAAATTTGTCGTTCCATCTATCGGGTCGACAATGAATGTAGGGTCATCAGTCAAAACTCCGTGGGCAGTTTCTTCCCCCATAAACTTGAAGCTCGGGTATTTAGCGTTTAGACGTTCTTTCACCATTTGCTCTACAGCAGCGTCAGTTTCCGTAACCAAATCCACGGAATTGAGCTTATCATCCCATGTAACCTTTCCAGTCTTGTCTCTAATCATTGTGCCTGCATCCTGAGCGAGCTCAACCAGGAAGTCTTTGATTTTCTCGTGGTCCATATTTGAGGCAGTTGAAGGTGGATGGGAGAAGTTTATTCGCGACCACGAGCTACAACTAGTCAGACTACTCAAGAATAGGGCTAATATACAATATTTGAAGACCTATAGCGTTTTTCAATGCTTCTATTTTATCCATAGACATCCCAGATAACACGAGGACCAGATATATTATAGCTGTGCCGAGTCACGTAGAGAGAATCCGAGGAGGTCGGAGAGGCCGCAAAGATGACTTTAGCGGCTATTTGGGCGCCTAAGAAAGCAGTATCTTCGACATTATATAATTTCCACTCGGGAAAATGTTCACTGATCTTCACTAATCGCATATATGTGGGTACTTGTCCATGGCCCGCGTCAGAGAGCATTTCAGGAGCTGGTGTTCCAGAAGCACCAGAGCCAGTGATAGGAGTCATAGCACCTGAGCCGGCCGGTGTCTGATTTCCAGGAGTATTCATATTAGTAGGTATTTCTGATATTGTGTTGCTTCTAACAACAAGATATCGGGAATGCAAAGCTGCAACTATTGCTTCCTTCAGTCCTGGGATCGTAAGTGTACGCCCAACTATGCATATGTTCGACCAGCAATCCTGGCGAGCTGCTATATTGTCGATGTGACTAATAGCAATTCCGACTCCGTCCACAATCTTGGAGACCAATTCCTCAGTTCCTTGAAAGCGCAAAGATCCCACTTCTATTTTCATTCCATCAAATTCCAAGAAATTTGTATCGCGTTCATGATTCGGTAGATCGTTCTGATCGTCTTCGGGCCCGTGCTTATTTTCATCTGATTTTTCATGAGAGGCAACAAACTCTTGGGCTTTTCCTTCGACCACAATTTTGGCTACGTCGAACTCTCCGTCATCAGCATTATTATGGCTGGCATCCAGGTCACCAAAAAAGCGTGAATAACTTTCGCTTTCTTTGTTGAACACCTCGTATATGCCAGATTTCTTAAGAGCTGTAGCCTGGTCCCAATTCAACTGTCCAGAAATGTCATTAGCCGATGCTTTAACAATCGCCTTGGTGATGTCATCTCCTCCTGCTGAGACAGTGACAGCCATACTAGAAGAAGGCATCCAGTCTAATACAGGAGTGATATCGGTTTTTTCTTTACCAACTTCAATCACAAGAGAAGTATGACAATTATATGCACAAGCAGCAAGAAGACTGGAAAGTTCAATCGTGAAATATGGGATTTGACATGTCTGGAAAACAAACTGCGTAATCTTTTCGATTTGTAACGGCGTCCAGTGGTGACTAGATGCCAATAAAACAGCTGGATTTGCTCCAGAAGGCACAATTGTCTTAATTATAACTCGTATGAAAAAGCAAAATGCAGGTAAATCGGCTATTTTGCCGGCTACAATGGGATTCACAGGAGTTCCTTCAGATGTAGAAAAGTGATTTTCAGCCCCATCAGGGTGTCGATAGACCAAAGTTGGGACAGTCACTGCGGGTGGAGTAAATGATTCCGGTAACCCATACTGTATGTGCGTGATTTCCGACCCTGGGAATATAATTAACACATCTTTGTCGTGAATTGGAGCCATTCGAGCAATGTTGAGGTGTAGGAGCGATAAGTGTTGCGAAGAGGCAGAAACTTTATCTCGCTGAACTCATTACCCTGACAACCGGGGCCTAACAGTATATACTGGTCACAGAACTTTGAGATTTCATTTTTATCTAATCAAAGCGCGAGCCTGTGATATTTACCTCTATAAAACCTAAGCTTGAAGCAAATAGGCATGAAGCTGAAGTCAGAATATAAAATCATCCTTAGCGTTGGCTGCAGAGAAATTGAAGGCCTTAGGCCAGGCTGGATCTGAAACAAAGAGACAAAGGCGATCGATTGAGATCCTAAATGCAGAACAGCTGCAGAAGGAAATTTCAGAAAGAGCTTGGTTGAGAGAAAAGAATTGGTTAGTACTCAGCGAGATGGCAGTATAACATATCGCTCTAGGCCGCAGATGATGACCTGCCGATCTAGACTAGTTACAACGGTGCCAAGGAATAAAAACCGGCAGGAAAGTAGTGAAAGAATAAACTGTCCAATGACTACTTCCTTGATGGACACATGCCAACCCAAATTGATCTTAAGTGTATCATCAAAGAAGTTCCTCCGCAATCTTGCAACTGTCAGAAAACTTAATTTCCGCTGAGTAGTTGAAGCAACGAACCAAACTCAGAAATTCCTTGCCCTATTGAAACATATATGACGTATAATTAGGATAAAATTAAGTACAAATACTCATTTGATTATCATAGAGTAGTATAACCCCCATATTAAAGCGCTCATCAGTCAAATTATCTCGCGCAAGTTACTACCAGCAATTTTTTGTTTCGGAAACTTTATTTTTGATTAGGTTCTAATTTAGCCTCTTCTCTGACAGCTCCAATTTCTTATTTGCATTTTGCTCAGAATCGCGCAGATTTCCATTTGGGTGGCATTCTTGCGGCTTTGAAGCAGGCAGCTCTTTGTCAGAGTAAGTCGTCTTGTATTGCTGCATGCATTATTAGCATCACAGCTCTACGATTCTACATTCGCTTAAATCTGGACCCTGACATTCACTTCGCGAAGAAGTTGGACCATTGAATAACTTAGAGGATCGCCTTAAAATAAAGCTTGTCTAGTGTTTGTTACCGTTGGTTTCAAAACAAACTATAATTTACATTTCTGTCATGCGATTTGTCTGTTCAACGATTATGAATCCCTCTAAGTTTTAGTAATGCCTCAGAAAAACAACCTTCAGAATCTTCTATTATACGCTCGCCGGATTTTGGTGGTTTTCCGTGCGGCCTGTAAATATCTGGGTGTATATATATATATATACTCTAGTCGCCTCTTTACACGGAGATATTTTGCAATGAGCTCGATCATCTTACTTTGCTTTGTGATACTCTCGCTAGGTATTGAACTATCCCATGTAGCGAAACGCCAACTCGCTCCTCCGCTCTTACCTCCCCAGTCATATCCTGGTGCGGTAAAGCCTCCTGCTCAGTACAGTGAATGCTCCGCTGTTTCTCAGCGTGCTAACTTTTCGGATTTCTATGTTACTGGTGACAACACCTTTTTCAACTCGTCGACTTGGACTCTCTTCTCCACCCAATTCCAACTGAACCAGTACCAGATCCAGCCTTACGTTGCAAATGGCTATATCGGCGCTAGACTGCCTGTTCAAGGTACTGGATATGCCGAGGATCTAAACAGAACCTCCGATCTCGGCAATGCTACTCAGCCGGAAGCGGGTTGGCCCCTGTTCAACCAAAGGTACACCGGTTCTTTTGTATCAGGTTTCTGGGACAATCAGCCCTCCACTCCCGGAACTAACTTCCCTAACTCGGGGTACGAAACTGCCATATCTGCCCTGCCTGTATGGAGTACCATATTCTTCACAACTCCATCAGGCGCCACTTTTGGTGCCAATATGAATGATGAATCTCAAGTTACCAACTACGTTCAAGCCTTGTCAATCCGCAACGGAATTGTATCAACAAGTCTTGACTGGTATCCTAATGGCGCTCACGACTCTTCTGAAGCATACAACCTTAATTTCACCGTCATCGCTCATCGTGAATATCCTCTTCTGGCTGTAGTTCGTCTCGAAATCACTCCCTTGACCTCAGTTCAGGGTGATTTTGTTATTACCAGTGTTCTTGATGGGCAGGGTGCTTGGAGATCCACATATTATGACAGCGCTTGTAATGGCTCGTCTGCTTATGTTGCTGTCAGTCCTGAAGGTGTTGATTCGACAGTTGCTTACGAGTATGTCCAGCTGACCGGTGATAACCTTGAGAATATCTCTTGTGTACCACCTAATAACCATGATTTTGTCTCTAATAACCGATCGACTGTCATTCAGGAGGGCACACTATCCAATCTTTCATCAAATCAGAGCTATGTCATCACCAAATTCGTTGGAATCGCATCATCCGATACTTTCAGTGGAAATATCTCCACTGCTAGTGCTGCAGCTCAGGCTGCTGTTTCCTTTGGTACTGGACAGGACTGGGATGCTCTAATCCAAAGCCATACACAATCTTGGGATAGAATTTGGAGCCATGCAAACATTGCTTTTCCTTCTGATGTCAATCTTCAGATCGCTGCGAGTTCCACTCTTTATCATTTGATTGCTAATCTACGTATTCCTATTGAGAATGATCCTGACGTTGGTCAACATTTTGATTCGGAGAACTCCATTTCTGTCGGTGGCCTTTCTTCAGACGCTTACGCTGGTCTTATTTTCTGGGATGCTGATATGTGGATTTCTCCCGGAATTATGGCTATCTTTCCCCAACTCTCTAAAACTATTTTGGACTATAGAGCTCGTCTTCATGCACAGGCTGTTACTAATGCACGGGAGAATAGTTTAGATGGAGCTATTTATCCTTGGACTTCGGGTAGATATGGTAACTGCACCGGAGTAGGCCCTTGTGTTGATTACCAGTATCATCTAAATACTGATATTGCCAAGTCTTTCTTTGATTACTATAAGTCTACTGGTAACCTCACTTACCTCACTGAAAATGCGTGGCCTATCCTACGAGATGCCGCCAACATGTTTGCTTCTTATGTGGTGAAGAATGAATCTACTGGTCAGTATTCGACACTCAATATGACTGACCCAGATGAATATGCGAATCACGTAAATAACGGTGCATACACTAATGCTGGTATTGCAAAACTTATGAAATGGGCTCTGGAAACTGTCAACCTGACCAATGTCACTGACAGCAACACTGATCTCTGGAAAGACATCCATGAGAACATTTACGTTCCCTACAATGAGACTTCTGATCTTGTTTATGAGTATGATGGAATGAACGGATCTGTTGTTATCAAGCAAGCAGATGTTGTACTCCTGAACTATCCTCTTAACTACACTTTCTCGCATCAACAGGCTATTAATGACCTGCTCTTTTATTCTCAAGCTCAATCTCCTGATGGTCCTGCAATGACTTGGGCAATATTCCAGATCTCCACTGCTGAGCGCTTGGATGCTGGTTGTGCAGCCTACACTTTCTTGGAATACTCTCACCAGCCTTATCTGAGAACTCCGTTCTATCAGTTCTCTGAGCAACTCAACGACCATCCGGACCAGAATGGGGGAACGCATCCTGCCTTCCCTTTTTTGACCGGACATGGTGGGTTTTTACAGACGCTTACTCACGGGTATACTGGATATCGGCCTAACGCTCAAGCCCTCATCTTGGATCCCTCAATATCCCCGCAGATTGAAGGCGGATATATTCTCAATGGGCTTAAGTGGCAGGGTGCTGTATTTAATATTGCCATCAATATGACGAACACCACTATAACTCGTGTGCAGAATGTGAATGGCAGCTCTAATGTTCCCGACTTGGTTCCAGTAAGATTTGAAGGTCCCCAACGCCAGTTCTTGCAGATTGAATTGCCGATCAACGGAAGTTATACTGTCGAAACTAGAAGGCCCGATTTGAACCCTCCTGCGATAGAGGGAAATACTGTGCAATGCATGCCTGCTACTTCCAACACTACCTGGACTCCTGGAGGATATCCTGTGGCTGCGGTTGATGGCTTCAACGGCTCATTCTGGAGACCATCCACGGACAAGCCTTCAAGTCTTTATGTGAATCTTGGGCAGAACCAGCTGGTTTCTAGGGTGTCTTTAAACTGGAACCGCAATCCTCCAAAGAAGTTCTCTCTTGGGTTATCTGAATCGCTGATTGAACCTTGCACCACTGAAGACTCTGTAACCTGGGTTATAGTCGACCAAGAAGTTGAAATTAATGACCCTTGGATAGAAGAGCAAGCTTTAGAGGTGATTATGAAGGTTGGAAATACTACTGATCTCGACTTTGAGCGTACTCTTGCTGCTTCTGCCGTCCTGGTCATCGAGGATTCTTATGCCGATGACGGATTCGGCGGAACTGTTGCTGAGTTTGCTTTATTGAATGCTTAACTATATGTTCTTGTTTATTTTATGTATTTTATAATGATTATCAGTTATAAGTAGAGTAGCTGTCAGTCCGATTTACCAAAGTACTTGCGAGATCTCATGCCGCCTTCCCCTTGCACTACACCACCACTTGTCCCGAACTGTGTAGCTTGAGCTACACTGTTTGTTTCATTCTGTTTAAATTCATCAGATATATATATATAGTATATAAGGCACTGCTCTTTTAATCATTCACCTTTGCTTCCGAGCGCGCGGCTTAGCCTCATTATTTCATCGTTGCATGAGCTCGAAATTCTCCTACAGCAGTGACATACGTGACTACGGAAGCTTATCCTCGTTACCTAGCGTTGATATTAGATCAATTGGGAAAGATACCTCATTACTAAGTACAAATAATCGTTTAAATCGAAGACGAAGCGCATTGGCCGACTATAGACGCACCCCGGACGATTACCAGTTGGGGCAGGGCTCTGTTGATAATGCCACGCTTCCTCAAGACATCGGATCACGTCCTCGCACATCAGAATCTGTAACTCTGAGTGATCTCTTTCGTCGCTCGCAAGCCGTAGATGACGCAGATTTTAATGCTCTGGAGAGCTCCGAATGCGCCATCTCTGATTCCGAGGACGATGATTTTCGCGATATTTTGCCTGATGCCTCTGATCCAGATGATCCTTTGACCCCTACTAATACCCTCAGAATGTGGACTCTTACTTTACTTTTGGCTGTTGTCGGATCCGCGGTTAACCTGTTTTTCTCGCTCAGATATCCTTCTATAACAATATCTCCTATTCTTGCGCTGCTCATATCGCATCCATTAGGACTCATGTGGGATAGAGTGATTCCTGAAACCCCTATTAATTCTGCACTACCTAGAGGTTTATTTCAGAGGCTAAAGGCCATTGCTGGTACTGGCAGGTGGAATCGAAAAGAACATGCATTGGTGTATATTGGCGCTAATGTGTCTTTCGGCTTTGCATATGCAACAGATATCATAGTCGAACAAAACAAGTTCTATAACATTAGCTTGGGTTTTCTTTATCAGATAGGATTATTACTATCGTCACAAGTAATGGGTTATGCTTTTGCAGGATTTGCTTACGCTATTCTTATAGAACCTGTGTCTATGATTTGGCCCAGTACTCTGGTTCCTGTATCCCTTCTCGATGGTATTCATGCGGTAACAGGCGATGCCTTAGCACCAAGTAGGATTCATTTATTCCAATGGGTTTTTATTCTTGGTGCTACCTGGTATTTGTTCCCGGGCCTATTTGCTCCTTTCTTAAGCTATTTCAACGTCATAACCTGGATTAACCCGACTAGCCCATCGCTTTCGGCACTCTTTGGCACACATTCTGGCCTGGGAATGTTCCCTATCACATTTGATTGGGCTCAAATTTCCTATCTAGGATCTCCTATCCTCACACCCTGGTGGGCTCAAGTTAACGTAATTGTGGGGCTGGTGGTCTTCGTGTGGATCTTTTGTGGAGTAGGCTACTTCAGGAATTGGTTCTCCTCGTCTTTCATGCCTGTATCTTCCCCGTCAATGTACGATCATTTTGGTCATACCTATAATACCAGCAGAATTTTGACTCCTGACTTCAAGCTAGATGAGCAGGCTTATAAAGACTACTCGCCAGTGTATCTCTCAATGACATATGTGTGTTCTTATGCTGCACAATTTGCAGCATTAGGCGCCGTTGCAACATATGTTGTATTATACCACGGTAAGCAAATTGTCTCTTTAACGAAATTCACAAAGCCAGTGACTGACCGTGGCTCTCGTGCATATTCTCGCGTTAGTAATGACAGCAATCATGAAAGCACTGATAAACCTCCTGCATGTCAGGTCCCTTCATATTGGTTTTTTGCGCTTTTTGGTCTCTGTTTTATCATTGCAGTGGCTGTAACGCATATTTATCCTATGCATATGAACATATGGCAGCTGATAGTCGCAGTAGGAATTGCTTCATTGACATTCTTACCTGTGTCTATTATATTTGCTATTACCAATCAATTCCAATCTACATACCTTGCCATTCAAATTCTAGCTGGATATCTCATACCAGGAAATCCCATGGGAAATATGATGTTTCTGGCCTATGGATATATAACAGCTTCTCAGGGAATGAAGTTTTCTGCTGACCTGAAGCTGGGTCATTATATGAAGCTGGCTCCAAAACTACTATTCTCAGTCCAGGTCATATCAACCGTCGTCGCTGGCCTTACTCAGATTGTGGTTCTCAATATACTTTTCCATATAGTTCCTGATATGTGCTATATGGATGCTGAATCTGGATTTAGCTGTCCCTTTGCTCGTGTTCATTTCAACGGCACTCTTCTTTGGGGCGTAGTAGGCCCGTGGAAGTTTTTTTCTAGCGAGCACATATACTGGGCGTTACCTTTGGCTCTTCCGGTGGGAATTACTGCTGTTATAGTGGTATATCTATTTTATAGAACAAGACGTAAGTCTTGGCTCCAGTATATTCATATACCTGTGCTGCTAGGTGGACTAACATGGATTCCTCCTGCTAATGGGTTGAATCTTGCGTCATGGGGCCTGTTTGGATTTGTGTTCAACTTCCTTATCAAACGACATCATCCCGGGTGGTGGAAAGACAATGCCATGATAGTTTCAGCGGCACTTGATTCTTCATTGGCACTTTGCACGCTCGCTATCTTTCTTTTATTTCGAGTTACAGGCTTATCATCTAAGATCGCTTGGTGGGGCACAGAGGTATATAAGCAGACATGTGACTGGAAAGAATGTTCTCTGGCCATCTTCAACCCTGCAGAGAGGTTTGGATCAGTATAATCTACTGCAACCTCTGTTCTCTCAGCCACACATATATATTTTTGCATTTCCTGCCCTCCTCTCGACATCTGCTGTGTCGCATATAACCCTAACCCTAATATCACCGGTGTAACTCTAAGCGCGTAGAACGTGACCCAGTAAACAATAGTGAATCAGAATTGTCAACAGCGGTGGCAGTTCTTCCACGACAACGCGGGGATTTATCTTATTCTAACCGAAATACATAGCGGCACTTTTGCATTTGAATAATTGACTCCAGCAGAAATAATAACGTGGCACAGGAACATTGAAAAGTAAACACGATTCTGAAGTTTCATAGATCTGGTCTGGTATAGTAGTGTTCAGGTTAATATTACAAAACCCCTCTAAGCATATTGTTAATATCACATCTCGCCATTTAGAAGATCAGCCGAAAGTATTATGATGGCCGATGATGGTGCACTATTTTCACAAAACTTCGACCTGGATAACTCTCCAGGATCGTTAACGAAAATGCGGATGCAAGAGCCTGACTTGAGCACTTCAAGCGAATCGAGTAACATGCAATCTATTGATAACAATAGTAGGAGGATTCTCGCCCATAAATCGAGCTTTATGAGTGCAGCAGGAAAGGAGAATATCCCTTCACCTTTGGGTCCCTCAGGATCAGGCTTACGACGTAAGACAGGGATAGCAGATTTTGCGCAACATTGGGATAAAAATAGACTGGACCCTGAGAATAGGAATCAGAAAACAAGTGGTGATGTGGATACGAGGCCGTGGGATGCCCTGGATGATCAAGGGTCCCTGAATATACGGACCGTTTCGGATCATTCTATTAGCACCGGAGACCGGTCCTACCAATCATATTCCACTGTGATATACCGCCCTCAGGTAACAGTGGCGGGACAGCCGTACGACGATAGTCGCGTTAGCGTAGAATCTCCACTGTGGGATCCGGAAATCGATCAGATGGTTTCATTCTTCTCAAATAAAGAACGCACACATGCTAGACCAATAGTTCACCCTCATCTGGGAGTGCAGAGCTCCAATCCTACTTACCGCCTGCGCCATGTTAACAAAGATTCCGTAACTCCTCCTGTTGCGGTACCAGAATATACGGATTGCAATCAAGAGGAAGAGTCTTTCAAGTCACGGAACTCATCAAGGATTTTTGAGTTGCAGCCCAGAAAATCGTCTCCAGCATCTACAAGGCTGAGTCATAATCCACTCACACCGCCAGCAGATCACGATAGTGCGGAAATTGGCCTGGGCTTTATGCAAGATGTACGAGAGCTATCGCGTACAGCGGCACCAGTGACGGATATTCTTACGCCAGAATCACTTCACACCCCGCAAGAAAGAAAAGAGTCTGGAACTGAAACTGTAAGGATCACACCAGAGAATATCATAACCCCAGAAGTTATGGAGCCCTCGGCGATACTTCACGACGATACACTCATAATCAGCTCGGTTCTGCAAGAGCCTCTACATAGTCCGGTGCCAGATCTGCCGCTGCCGGATTTGCCGAAAGCTTCAGATAAGAGGCAGCCTAAGGGGTTGGGAATATCCAGTGCGGGCATTTCCTCAGATGTGAGCTTTGCAGAGAACCTGATCGAGAAAAATGTCGCCAATAGTCGAATACTGATACTGCATCGGTCGCAGGACAAGCTACGTTTAGAGCGGTATATGGAGCTTTACAGCGGCAACACACCTGCTATCGCAGAAGATGATGAGAAGAAATTGGTGGAGGCAGTAGCAGCATATCCAGATCAACCTCACTTGATGCATCGTACGAAACTCTGTCCTAGAGAGGTATCTGGTGTATTTTTGGCATTATTTGTGATCTGCCCTCCATTGTGGATCCTTCTGGGATGGGGAAGGCTTGATAGTATTATTGGTAGAGTCGATGGGCAGCACAAAAGTATAGCTAAGGGATTAAGTGGTGTTTCATTGGTAATAGTGGTTGCAGGGATGATTAGTGGATTTGTTATAAGGTAAATTGGAGTGTGTGAGGCTATAATTAAGCTTTAGCAATGACGCGTTACGACTGATTGGCGGACAAGGCCGGCCTAGCAACGGCTCATTTGGGAGAATATAAAGGCGGCCGGGGTCCAAAAGGGGCGGCTTACGTACTGACAACAAGCTGTTGAGAGGACGACTGCTACAATTGAGCAGAAAACAGATAATAATGCCTTCGTATATTTTCCGATTTAAGGACGATGCACCAGTAGAGGAGGTGACTAAAGTCAAAGAAGAGATTAAGGGCAATGGCGGAACAATCACTCATGAGTATACCCTTGTGAACGGATTTGCAGCTGTTGTTCCTGATGATTATGTTACTACCATGAAATCACATCCTCATATCGATGATATCGAAAAGGATCAGGAAGTCAAGATCTCCTCCTAGGTTGCATAACGTGCAATCTTTATTATTTGATCTGCATCACGGCCTGAGCGTATACATAACTCTCATGACTAGCAAAGAGATTCCATTCAGTGTAGAACATTGCATTATGAGTTGAAAAAAGAATAGACGGTAGAATGTAGTATTGAGCAGAAACGCTAACGTTTTAACTTCTGTGAGCATCAGTAAGGTCTGGCAGTGTGGCACAACTGCCCCCGACGCCGGCTTCCTGTGCTGTTGTTTGGGCTCATTAGCAATGTTCACGCCGGCGTTTATTATGATGAGGAAGATCGGGTAGTCGCTTTTTCTGTGGTTTACCATCGCCGTTTTCTGGTTTTTGATCTGATTCTATAGTCATTTGATCTTCCTTGTCTTGCTCTGCTAGTTCCTCAACTAAAGTCAGATATCTCTGTGCCCTTTCAAGATCATTCGCTATAGAATGCTTGGTAACGTTCTGGCCCTCTAACCGCAGAATGGAATATCCAGCGCTGAGTGAAATATAGGCTAGTAATCCATTGAACTTGGCTCGATCTGCAGCAGACTCGCTCCCACTTCCTTTGCTAAGAAACCTGGAAACAAGTTCAGACGCCTCATCCGTTTTAGCAGCCAAAATATCAAGTAAGCGCCTGGCTTCGTCGATGTCTCCACTGACGTCTCCAGTCATTTTTTCACTCGAAAACTCAAGAGTGTCTCAGCCGCGCAACAGTGACTCTGTCTCCGTTGCTACGCAGGCCCGTGTTTCTCGCCGAGCCCTGCATCCTGCCAGTCGCGTCATTTCTACAGTTTTTTCTTTCGTTCTCTACTCCTCGCCTTTACACGTTACGCACGTCCAATATTTTACTTGTATTATACCTTTTTGTTTTGCAATATGCGTTTTCTGGACCTTACCTGTCTGTTCATAGCTGCTCAGTTAACTTTCGCTCTTATTCCGCTAGAAATCAAAGGCTCGCGCTTTATTCGGCCAGCAACTGATGTCAATCAAGATGGCGTCGAATTCGTCATTCTTGGCCTTGATTATCAGCCCGGAGGGTCTTCCGCATATGGATCTGACCCTGATGCAGATGTCCTCACCGACAGCGACGCCTGTCTCCGCGATGCCATTGTGATGCAGAGACTAGGCGTCAACACCATCCGCGTCTATACTGTGAACCCCGAGTTGAATCATGATGAATGTATGTCTATTTTTAATGCTGCCGGAATCTACGTTATATTAGATGTCAATTCTCCTTTCGACAACGAATCCATACACCGAGATGACCCCTCTTCTTCTTACAACTCAGACTACCTAACCCGCATCTTCAAGGTTGTCGAAAACTTCAAGGGTTATCCTAACGTGGCTGGTTTCTTTGCTGGTAATGAAGTTGTCAATTCCGGCCCCTCGGCTAAAGTCTCTCCTCCTTATATGCGAGCTGTTCAGCGGGACCTGAAGAATTACATTGCCGCTCACGTCAATCGCACGATTCCAGTTGGCTACTCTGCTGCTGATGATATTGAACTTCGCGAAGCTATGTGGGCGTATTTGGCATGCAAGGGTGGTGATGCTGACGCGGCTATCGACGTCTCTGTGTCAGATTTCTACGGTATCAACTCATACCAATGGTGTGGAGACTCGTCCTGGACCTCTTCAGGATACAATGTTCTGAACTCCACTTTTTACGATACAGCGATTCCGATGTTTTTCTCAGAGTATGGCTGTAACGCGCAGACTCCTCGTGTTTTCACTGAAATAGATGCCGCAGTCTACAGCGAAGACGGTCTTCTTCCTTTCTTCTCTGGTGGACTCGTGTACGAATACTCCAACGAGGATAACAACTACGGTCTGGTAACTATTAACTCAAATGGTTCTATCTCATACCTTGAAGATTTCATTAATCTCCAGAGTGCCTACAATGATGTGACCCTCCCCAATGTGTCAGAATCTTCCATAACCACGGTTGAGTTCCCAAAGTGCGACTCAGATAGCATAACGGCTATCTACTCCGACTTCAATGCTTCTTTTAGCCTTCCCGACTGTCCGGACGAGGATCTCATCAGCTCGGGAGTTAACCCCAGTCACACAGGTGCCATTGTTTCCGTTACCGCAACCACCCTTCCCTACAGTGTGTATGATACCAACGGAAATGCGATAGATGCTACCCTGACCATGCTTGCTGATGATCAGATCAATAGTCCTTCTGGTGTAGATGACTCTGCTCCTTCTTCCACTCACTCTACAACTTCTACAAGCAAGGCGAAGAGTGCTGCTCCTGCCTCTGCGCCTATTATGGGATTGCCTCTCCTTATCTCGGCTTTTCTCGTTATTTCCACTCTTTTCATTGGTATTCTCTAGTATTATGCATTGCAGTATATTCTGTTCTATTCTTTTGTATGTACAATTTGTTTCTAGTGGTATCCTATCTGTAATTGTCGTTCCAGCCGTTCAATATCTGCGAGGTTTGTAGCTAACTCCAACTCTTTCTCTAATTTTTCACGTTCTTCATCTGTTAAAGCTTTCTTTGTTGCAATTACTTGCGTCGTTTCGGCTCCTTCCTGACCTCGTAGGACAGCTTCTGCGATCTCCGTTGGTTCAAGCACTGTTCCAAACATTTTCCTAGCTGCCTGCCGCTCAGCATCCTTAATTTTCCGATAATCAATCACCCTCAGGGTTGGAACCCTGCTGATGAGCCAAAGTCTATACTCGGATCTGTTAACAACTGGGTTATCGACCAGAGAGATATACGTGAGCCGTGAGCATTCAGAAAGAGCCTCCAAACTCGAGAGTTCAGATATCTGATTCTCAGCAAGAACTAGAGTAGTCAAATTCGGCACAGATTTTCCAAATCCCTCTTCAATTTTGCTGATACGGTTTTTAGAAACTAGTAATGTCCTCAGACGTCGTAAGCGACCGACCCCAGACAGCTCTCGAAGATCATTGTCTGTCAGGTCTATGCTATCGTTGAGGTCTTGCGTCACCCCCAAATGCTCCAGGAATGGAACTTTTAATCCTCTTAAACTAAGTTCTCTCTCATCTAAGGCGTTTAGGTATGATTGAGCGCCGAGAATCAAATCTGGCGTCAGCCGCATCCTTTCGTGGGGGTGAAAAGCTAAGGTCCATATGGCGCTGGAGCTAATATACCTAGCTACTTTAAAGCTACAGATTTCATAATAATCGTTGTCATTAATTTCAACATACCCTCAAAATTTTCATAAATATCTAGATCTATATAAAATAGGAACCGGATTTGTCGCAATTATCACTAGCCCAGTTGCTGTTTGCGCTAGATAACTGCTTGGTGACAGTTGCTGTAGCTATGCCAGCAACCGCTGCCTTGACCTGTTTCATTGTTCTTCTCAGTTGATCCGTTTGTTCTTTTCCTATAAGATCTTCAGATAACACCCTCACATAAGTCTTGGTGCTATCATATGTAAGCCAAAGGTTATCTTCAGCAGCCCGAAAAGGGTTCGCGACCACATCATAAAGAGTACCGGTTTGAGCGACAATTTCAGTCCTCTCATTCGGCGACTTTACAGAAAGCAGCGATAATGTCTCAGAATACAAACGCGCTTCATCAATGTCATCTGATTTTCTTGAAGATCGTCTCAGACGGCGCAAAATTCTTGAAAATATCTTCAGCAAGCGTCTGATAAATCCATTGTTATAGAACTTTTCACGAAATCCCATGGAGTCTGGAAGAGCCAAAGGCTTATTCTAAGATTTTTTCTGCACTTCCAAAATCTAGGACGCTATAGTAAGACAAGTCCAAAGCAAAGTTATTTGGGCTAGAACGTAGATGCATTATGTGCCCTATATGCACTATATGCGCCCATGTAAAAATACAATTATTCAAATAGGCAAGGTCTCCAATTTAGCAATTTCGATATTACGCCTCTGGGTAACATCCTTTCGCGATATAGCTTCTGAAAATGTTTCAGCTGCCCGGATTATTACCTCCGGTGAAAGAGGCTGGAATCGTAGATCCCTCAAGAAAGAGTAGACATCAGCTCCAGAGTTACATTCAAGAATTATCAGCTCGTTCAATTTTAATAAAGCCAGGGCAACTTGGAACAAGTATACGTCACCATCTGCTGCACAAAGTAGCACATCCCAAACTCTGAACAGTACTTCAGGCGGTAGAGTGTCAGTAAAACACGACAGAAACCAGTTAAAAGTCACCGCTACCGAATCAACGTCAAGCGCTGCAAATTTCTCGAAAATACGCGGAAGTAATTCTGCAATATAGTTCTGCAAAACTATCTGATCAGCTCGTGCAACTAGTAGTGGAGTAGCAAAGTAATTCTCCGGGAATGTGTTCTCTAAAATAGCGCTTAAGTTCCAGAATGCATCTTCCTCTGTGGGGTGCACAAGCAATAGCATTGCGGTAATCATATTCATTCCTTGGCAATAACTGACATCTGGATTACGTCGGGCATATGCCATAAGAATTCGTCTTAATTTGATGGTTCCTTGGCCTTGAGAACCAAAAAAGACATTGTTAGGCATTGTCCTGTGCATATCCAGATCAATCTGGGCTACTGCTTCTTTCGTTTTCTCCGTGTCAGTTTCTGACAGATCATAAGAAAGATCCGAAAACATTCCCGGAATCCTGATACGCATTGCCCCAGAACACTCCGTCCATATCTTGGACCGGTACACAATAGGGATTCCGCCCAGGACCAACGACTTAAATTCTTTCCATCGCGACTTGTTTTTGGCCGCACTAGAACGCAGAGCTTCAAACGAGAATTCAGTTTCTGCATACAAAAGAGACGAAGGTTCCTCTGTACCAGTACTTTCTGCAGCAAAAGCTAAAGTGGCTTTATAACCTGACAGATCCTGAGCAGTCATTTTCTTGATAAAGTCATCCCATCTAGACTTTTGCATTTTCTGCATCGAGTTATGCAAGTCTCTTAACTGATGTACTAGGTGTTTGACTGACGCTCTTCCCTCTGTAGTTTTCATACCAGATGACTCAACAACGCTTTTGGCTGGCGAATCAGGGCGGCCTTCATAAGGGCGTCTAGATTTACGAGGAGAAAGACTGGGAGATCTATCATAAACAGTTCTCTCAGATCTGGTATCATTTGCAGCAGCGGTTATTTCAACTGAAAGCAGAGTTGGCTGAGACAACGGAGCATTCACCTTGGGCACAAGAGCACTAGGAGCAAAAGAGAAGTCTGAAGACCTGCGAGAAGTTTCATTGTGGCATCCGACAGTCTGCGTAGGCCGGTCGTTCTCACTAACTGTATATGATCTTCCTGGTTGAGTAGTCCGAGACAGCTGAGCTACCGGAGAATTGTAGTCGTATAGGAATCCAAACTGGTCGGTGATGCATCCTTGACGATCTATGGTGTTATATACATTGGTGGATTTCGAAAGCGTTGGAGGCTGGCTGCCTTCCGGGACTATAGGATTCAGTTCAAGAGCCCCCGTTTGAGAAGATTTCAGCGGCAAGGGAGCAAGAAGTTGCATAGCACTTGAGGCGGGTTTCATCATAGCTGATTGGACGTTAGGCGGAACATGGTCAAGTAGTGAATGCGGAATCCAATCTGCAGGGTTGAAACTAGTAGACTTCAGACCGGGCTGTTGGACATCCTTGAGATACCGTGAGTTTGTATTAGAAGGTTGTGCTTGAGTTAACATGTCCGTAAAGGAAATCGTGGAGTTGGTAGCTTCCGATGCGTGTTGTTGAGCAGGCGGTGGTTGATTAGCAGGGTCCGTAGGCTGTATTACAGGAGGAGGTAATTCAAGAGGAGTATCACTGTCGCTGGGGTCCGTGTAAGTTGGGGAAAAGAGTTGCAACTGTGAGCCTGGTTGATTTCTGTGGACATTAAGTTCATCATTAAGGGTATCAGCAATCGCCGTGGTGCGGTTGTCCGGGCGTGCATTGTGAAGGGCTCTATCTACTTCGACTCTGGGTATACCACACTCCGTCAATAATGAGCGTAGTGCCTGCTCGCGTTTCTCCATTTTTCTTTGTAGTATTGACAGCTGTGCGTCTCGTTGAGCTACATCAGAGGACATTTGCCGAACAAGAGTCACTGGACCATACCGATCTATAAGACGCTTAATAACATCATCTGAAGAGAGGTGTAGAGAGCCGGGAGCAGTTATATCATCATCGAATATATTATTGTTTGGATCCGGGGAGTAGATATCTGCTCTGAATACGCTTGAAGAAGGTTTGGCTGAGAGAGAAGTTCCACTATAAGAGCTGGAGATCTGCGGGTGTTGGGGAGATTCAGGTTGATGCAATGTGGAGAGTGATGCCTTTGTCGGAGAATTAGCCAATGGATCCTTCTGATTTGTTGGGTCCTCGGAGGACTTCACAAACCAAAACATTGGCGGAGCTGGAGCCGGCTATACTTATAGAATTCTTTGAATTTAATATCGTGGAAATTTTCCCGAGATGGGTTTCGTAGGAGAAGAGGAGCTTGGGAGTTACCTGTTTGGTACATTCCTGTTAGTCTAAAAAACTCTCAGGCATCGGTTTAAGGGGGAGAGCACTGGCTGAAAGCAACCGAAAAATGTACCGGGAGAAGCTTCTGCGCTTGATTTCACCCCCTGCGCGAAGAATAATCTGAGTATTAGGTTTGGATATGGAACGTTGTGGTATTTAAAGAGAATGCAAAAATAGGATTGGCAGAAACGCGTCACGAGTTCCGTCAGGTGTAGTTGTGCACGCTGCATTTGAAAAGATCAGGCGAACATACAAAGGAACATATTTAAGCCCAGTCAGGCGTTTTCTATATTTTTGGAAGCCGGTGGACTGCAACCTTCGGCCATCGGTTAGTTCGATGAAAAGACGCGGTAGTTGCGGTTCAACCTTATTGCTTGGAATGTGCCTTTTAAGCTTAATTGTCATAACCAATCAACTGAGTTAAGATCCTATATGTAATCCCGTTATCTTATTATATAAAGCAAGGTGGGCGCTGTCACGCGTTGTTTCTGATTCATCACTTGTATAATTGAGAATTGTTCGAGGCAGAATAAAAGCTTGCTTTCGATTTCATTGTGTCATTACTCTTTCTGTGTTTAACGTAAACGCAGCCATTCGTTCCAGTTCTTTGCAACTCACCTCGCTCCTTTTTTAATATCTTACAATGAAGTTTTCTTCTGTTTTCTTGACCGCCGCTATTGCTTACGCTGCTGCTGCTCCTGACGCTGAGGCCGAGCCTTGCTACACTTGTGACGAGGTCGTCACTCCTGCAGTTGTCACCATCACGAAGACAGCTCCCGCTGTGGTCGTCACCAAGACTGCTCCCACCACCAGTTCTAAGTCTAGCACTGCATGCCTTGTCACTGTTACTGCTGCACCCGTCACCAAGACTATCACTGAGGTCTGCAGTCCTGTATCCGTCGTCTCGACATTAACTGCTTTCAAGTACTGCCACGCTGAGACCGCGGCAGTATACCAGGTCATCGACGAGTCCTGCGGAACCACTACCGCCGTCCTTTCTGCTTCGGAGACCTACAAGTGCGATTACACCGTAACCACTGCCTCATACGCCTGCCCCACGTACACCGAATGGGTTGAGGCAGAAAAGACTTACTGCTACTCCCCCGCGTCTACTGCTAGCCTCTGCGTCGTTACTCCTGTTACCGTCTACCAGGGTGAGGACTACTGGATATGCCCAGAGACTGTTACCGCTACAACCACTACCTGCGATGTTTGCAAAGGAGGCTATAGCCTTGTTGCTGCTCCTACCGCACCTTTAACCGTCTCTGTCGGTGTTGACGTTAACGTGGACGTCTATGTTGCCATTGGTTCGGCTGCTTCCGCTGCTCCTACCGCTGCTCCTTCTGCTGTTCTTCCTTTCAGCAACGGTACCGCTGCCTTGTAAAGGAGATAACTAAGGTGTGAGATCCCACAGTTTTTCTATACGCTTGAAGTAGTTTCGAGTGATTTTGATTAATGCTTTTGTTAGTGGTCGCCACTTATCCTTCTCTGTAAAGGATGCAATACATTAATCTCTTTTTATTTTCTTTGTATTAGCTATAGGCATTCTCTATAAATAAAGCACACTATGTATATTGCTGTCTATGTTCTAGCTATTGATCTAATCGTTCTAGGTCCTGAACACACGATCAAGCCTAAACTAAACATAAATTTTACTTAGATAGCTAATCCAGAGCACCTCTGTTCACTTAGGATCTTTTCAGCGATTGAAAAAAGTAATTCAAACCGTATAGCAGTTCTCGGTTAATACTCTGAAGTCATCGCGTTAGCATTATTCATCAGTTCTTAACACTATGTATATAAGCCGGGTTCAGTTTTCCCTCTGTGCACGCTAGTATACCGTGTGATAGGAGCTGTTGCTCAAGATTGATTCGTAATTTGTTGAGGAAAGGCTTCTCTCAGGTTTTGAACCACGACAATTTTAAGCAGTAAGCTGAGACCGAGTTCTACCCGAGAGTCAACTGTCACCTCAAGCAGTGTATCAGAGGTTCCAGCTTTCTGACTTGTAGACATAGATCTGGAAGTACAATACATCAAGATCCAAGGATTCATCACAGTTCTCAACCTTATCTCGGCAAGAAGTACCAGTCACTAGCTTACATCTCCTTTTACCTTTCTGCCAACTAACTGATTAGCCGTGTACGCGAACAGAGAACAATGCCTATTTTAGGTTAAACTTCCAACATGCTTTATTGTCAGATCTGCCAAGGTGCAATACCCAATGCCAATCGACCGTTTCTTTTAGCATATGTTCTTAACTCGGGAATGGTATAATTTCAGGAATATTCCTCTTGATAGTAATCTTGGTGTATTATTCAGAGACTAACTTCAGTTGACCCTGCACATTTCACTCTTTCCAGGGCCCAACGTGGATACTGTCGTGCGTTCGGTCGGGCCCAGTTTCGCACATTTCAGTATCCAGAATGAACTTCTCTGTCGCGTTGCTCGCTGCCGTTCGTAGCTAATGCGTCTTCGAAATAACTTGATCCAAGTAGAAATTAACTATATCTTACTCAATTGGTCTACCTGATCTCTGATTCCTCAGTGCAGTCTGAATGCAACATTTGAGCAATTTGTAGAATCCTATATCCAGAAGTATCATTAACACCTTGGCTGGGTGCTCAGCATATGTGGTAATATGACTTTCGGTCAGGTAGTTCAATAGAGATTCTCAGTTGCAACCAGCTCCGGCTGAATGCGGACGTTGAGTTCGTCAGCAGCGCGCGGTTCTTAGGACTGTACCGATTAAGGTTTGGACACGAAAAGCGCGACGCTACAAGAATTCAATGTTCGTGTAGCTGAACCCTAACCAGAACATCAAAACTTTAATTATTTGAGAGCAAGGGGATCATGATGGTCACCCACCTCAATTATAATTTTATTGACAGGCCTAAAGTTATATGAAATACCAAAGAGGTTTCTCTTGACCAGAGCCGAAAGCGAAATTATTCATCTGACGAAGGCCTTAAATTTAGGCAGACAACGCTATCATTGTTTCCTGACCTATCGCACTGCGAACTTGCAACGAAATCGTTCCTAGCCAAGATACATTATCGAACAAACCATTATGAAGGTATTAAAGGTTGTACTTAGAAGAGATAAAACCGTTAGGCTAAGACTATAGAGGCTGGGTGATTGTGTGTTAAAACCTGAGGAAGGCAAAAAATGACTGCATTAGAGTTGATTTAGCATCGGAATGCAGTTCCGGTAGATCGTAAAAAATAAAGTACCCAGATATATTTTCAGGGTACATCACTAAGATAATAAATTTATGGAATGCGCTAGTTAGGGTGGGGCTTATCCGAATGTATCGGGTGCACTCAACGTCGTGTATCGCTCAGATGCATATCTGAGAGCGTGAGAGCGGGTGCAGTTGTTTCATTGATGCTTGTTCTAATAGGCATCCATTTGACCTGACATGCTAAACGAGTAAGTGTGAACATGTATGATTATGCATCACGTATCACCTTGTCGACCATGTCTTCAGTTTCACAAGTTGAGCCAGCTCCAACAGATAAAGTGGTTCAAACCCGATAGCGCCTATCAGAGAGCCAGCCTTGCTACTGGTTAGCTGATCTTAGTTATCAGGGATGTATATAATTAAGTAAATTAAGCTTGGAATGTCAGAATTCAAGAATTTAGTCTGCTGCCGCTTCATTATTGGTCCACAGGGTGTAAACCTGTAAAGGCTCTATCCGTTTCGGAATTGCTAACCTTATTCTAAACTTTATCGACCCGTGTCGCAACTACTCTTTAGAATCACGACTAGTAGATGCGGGCGACCCTCGCAGCTGTACGCCTTTTTCCAGGCAAAGAAATACGTATAGAATACTATATATTGTCCTCCTATTTTAATACTGCAGTGTCTGTAAGAGTTATGCTATGCTGAGAGTATACGTCATTGGTGCATTATTAAGGTTGACATACGCATGGCTGGGAGTGTGCGTTGTGAAAGTCTGCGTTTCCTACCGCTCTACGTTTCTAACAGCAAGGAGACTAATGAAGCATCGCTACGAACTTTATGGAAAGCGGATTGACCAAAGTTACTCAGTTATGTCACTTTCAAATGTATTGCAAGAAATTCACTGCAATAGAATGATGACTGTTTCTTCCGGAAGAAAGAAAACGTAAGCGGCAGGACCTTTCCAGCTGAAGTTTGGCTTTTTGAAAAGCTAAGTAATGCTCGAACCAGAACTCATTTCTCTGTACACGTGCCTGTCATTGGCTCGAAGCTAGGTTAATTGCATAGCGCATTTCCTCCTATGAACGCTATTGAAACCGCACTGGGCACTGGCTATGGGCCTAAATTCATGCGAAAACAACACAAGAGGTCTAGGTGACCCAACGCTCGCTCCTAAAGTCAATCTGTGGAATTCAATATCTCTAGAATATAATACCCTATGCCGAGCAAAAAATAAATTTCTGCTACGGAGAACCGTGTATGTGGGAAAAACGAAGTGTAATAAAATCTGTCAAGTGAGAGACTTGGAAGAACGATAATACAGAGAATCCAACCAGCCTCTCAAGAGTGACTTTTCTAACCACGATCGCCGATCCAACTTAACCTTGATCGGTTCATATTTCACGCGCATACGCAAATTTGACGAATAGGCTCTAGGTCCTGGCCAGTATATCAAATTAGTTGAAGCTTATTAGATAAATTACAAACCTTACTTTCTCGTAAAGTTGCCTTGTCTACTATCCACGCTCCTAGCTGTCAACCTTATTTTTGGTCAGGAATGTATACTGACTTTAAGCTTGCACTGTTTCTATCAGAGCACCCCATATTTGCACTAGTTACTTTAGTATATAAAGTGGCGGGGCTCGCAGTCGCGTCTTTCGCTTCGCTCCTTCGACTCAAAGATTGTGACAGCTAGATCAACTTCCTTGTCTGTTCGTTTTCTATTCTCCAACCTTTTTCTGTGTTTAACGTAAACCCAGCCATTCGTTCAATTAATTTCAGCTGTTAACTTCAGTAATTTCTGAATATCAATCGCACAATGAGACTTTCATCTGTTTTGTTTACAGCTGCTACTGCTTACGCTGTTGCTGCTCCTAATGCCGAGGCCGAGCCTTGCTACACTTGTGACGAGGTTGTTGCCCCGGTAGTCGTCACCAAGACTGCCACCCCTGCAGTCGTCACCAAGACTGTTACTCCTACCACTAGTTCTAAATCTAGCACTGCATGCTTAGTTACTGTTACTGCTGCGCCCACCACCAAGACCGTTACCGAGGTCTGCACTACTGTTACCGTTGTCGATACTTTGACTGCTTTCAAGTACTGTCACGCAGAGACTGCTGCTGTATATGAGGTGATTGATGAAAACTGCGGTACTACGACTGCATATCTTACTTCCTCCGAGATCTACAAGTGCGACTACACCACTACCACTGCTAGCTATCCTTGTCCAACTTATACCGAGTGGGTTGTGGATGAAAGCACATACTGCTACCAACCTGCATCGACTGCGGAGCTTTGTGTTGTCGCCCCTGTCACCGTGTATGAGGCTGGTGACTACTGGATCTGCCCCGAAACTGTTTCAGCCACCACCACTTCTTGTGATGTCTGCGCAGGTGGATATACTGTTGCACCTGCAGCTGCTAGCCAGCTGGCTTTCTTTGTTGACGTCAAGGTAGGTGTTAGTGTAGATGTTTATGCAGCCATATCCGTTGGTGCTGCTACTAATGGTGCCCCTGCTCCTACCCCTGCCACCACAGGTACTGGTGCTGTTGCTCCCATTCAGACTTCCACTGGAAACTTCACTCTTGCTCCCCCAGTTACGGACACTACAGCTGCTCCCACTACAGCTGCTACTACTGCTGTTCCTCCTTCTTCCAACGAATGGGCTGGCGTCCTTTCTGATCTAACTGCTGCTCACAACTCTGCTCGTGCGGAGTATGGAGCTGGTCCTCTCACTTGGAACACCGGTATTGCTGCTCTTGCTCAACAATGGGCTGATACCTGCACATGGGCCCATCCTACCCAAGCTCCTTACAGCAGCTACGGACAGAACCTTGCGTTTGGATATACCACTGCTGATGCTATAGTAGGCGCTTGGATGGCTGAAGCTCCTCTGTACACTGGAACCCTTGCCGACGACAGTGGTCACTTTACTCAAGTCGTATGGAAGAGCACTACTGAGCTTGGATGTGGTATTTCTAGCTGCTCTAATTTGCAAAATTCTTTTACTGTTTGTTTCTACAGCCCCCCCGGTAACATTATTGGACAGCAAGGAGCCAACGTCGGCACTAAGCAATAAGCGTAGCTGCCTTCAAATTTCTCTTCTGACGACTACTAATCAAGTCTGTTTTTGCTCTCAATTATTTTATATGTACCTCATATTCAACTAGTTTGGTCTTTGTTATCACATTTGTATAAACGTAGCGTTATGTACACTGTTATAAGTAGTACAGCCTGACAAGATACGAGGTAAAACCAAACACCTCCAGTAGTTTTCCAGCCCGTGTATCCTTGCAACGTCGCATATGCAAATGGAGTCAATTCAGTTTTGAGTCCCTTCCAAAATGCACCAATAGCTGATATACTGGGTTTGAATCTATCCCTCCAAGTCACCGTCAAACTCCCCTCCACTGATTGATCACCACCAACAGAGGTGGCATTTCTTTAAGTGAATGCGCGTATTTGCACGGCTCTCTTCTTAGTCGTATATTTTCATCACGGTCCCGAGCGTTGAGTTTGTCAATAGCAGGTATTCGTGCTGTTTATAGAGCAAACCAATAGGCTATTCTTTGGTTTCCGATTTTTTTAAGTATCAAGTACATGTGGTGTCTCTAATTGCTGAGTTCCAGGATTGCTCTGATAATATCCATTACGACAATTCAGCTAACATTACCGTAGAGCAGCATCTGTGTCCCCAAACGGCTTAATCATCTGAACGAACTTCAGGGCAATACTCTCATTCTGTCAAAAGAGGTCGGCATATTGAGAAAGTAAAGCAAAATAAGCATATACCACCACAGACCTTTGGCTTAAAACCTACTCCGTTAATTCTTAGTAATAGACGGTATTTCCAGATCCGATATGTCGCAAGTTGGCTCTTCAGCATGGATAGAGAGGCGAACGTCCAAAGGACTCGGGAGTGTCGGTGATGACCCCTTTCTTAGAGATATAGGGGTTTCTTCGGCCAAATCATCAGATGATTTGGCCGAAGACGATATAAGCAGGAGAGTCAGCTTGCTATATTGTTCCTCTAGCTCCCTTATCACTGTAGCAGAAGCGGATTTTAATTCGTTCAAAATTAGCCTGACTTTATCAAGAGAATGGATAATATCTTCGGGTATTTGTCCTTCCAAATCGATTTCTTTCACGTTGCTATCAATGTAGTCCAGTACATCATGGATATTTTGACTGTTGGAGTCTAATCTCGACTTAAAATGACGAAATGAGTGCATAGCAGAAGACGCTGTTTGAACAGTTGAACCGCATGCAAGCTTAATATGAACTAGCTTTTCCTTCAAGATATCGATATCTGTTTGGATTAAAAAGCTTCTCCTGTGCAATGGCTCCGTTGCAGGATTATCCAATTCAAATCCCGAGTATGAAATAGCAGCTACGAAATCCTGCACCGTATCACGCAGACTGTCGTCAACCTGATTTCTCTGGCTCAATTTGTGATTCAAGCAAGAAACGACGTCATTTAGCTCTCTAATTTGTGCGTCTTTAGTGTTTAATAGTAATGCATCTTCAGATATGCGTTTTACATATGCACATTCACGCTGCTTTTGGCGCTCAATGATCGTATGGAGACTCCGGTAACTGTAAGTGTATTCATTCCAGCTTACCTGAAGGCTCACCATCTGGTCGTTCCGCTGTCTTGCTGAAACTAGAGAATTAATATTGACTCGAAGTGCGCGTGAGACAGATAGAGATCTGACAAATCTCCAGATACTTTCCACAATGTCGATAGTCCACCAGGATGGAGATAAGATCGGTACCGGAGTAAAATCATTCCCAGAGTAGTCAAACTGAGAAAACAGCGGAATTGCTGTATCAGAGGATATTCTGCAACAAAACCGAGGAAGTGATATGTTCTGCACCACGTTCACTAAAGGCATTGATCTGATTAGCTTCAGATTCTTCTTCGACGAATTCAGGAGGCCAGGAGGACTGATATAGTTATGGTCTAAGTCAACAAGAAAGATAGTCGGGTCTTCAGCGCGCAAAAGTTCCCTGCAGCATCTATCGATTCCTAGTAAAACAGGCCCAGGGTATTTAAGATAACTTTTAAGCATATTGGCCGAAACAGGGTACGCAGTAAATCCTTTCCAATCTGGTATGCATTGGCGAATGAACTCGCATGATATAGACACTAAAGACAGGTATCGAGAGATCACAACGACTTTGCCATACCTGCATACCAGATGCTCAAAAATAGTGAAAACATTCATCATATCTAGGCATGCAAAGACTACCCAGAACAGATTAGGACCTAAAGCCCTTTCAACCGAAAGACTCGAATTCAGAGACAAGCCACCTATGGACAACTTCAAATCGGAATCAGAAGACGCTATTTTGTAGTTAAGAATGGGAAAGAATTCGGCTGACTTAAGATCAGGTAGCTTAACGCCAGGACGAGGCCTGGAAAGTAAAAGTAGACAATCTATCATGAACTTGGGAATCTGAAGACGAGAAATCAATACTAATGAATATGGGACCCAAAGTGGAAAATCAGAGGCTCCAAACCTCCGTAAGTAAAGTTGTTTGAAAGTATTGTTAGCTTCTACCCATCGAATAATCGAAGCGCCATGATAAGTCCGACCACTTTCGGCGCTTGATATCACAAACATATGCCATGAGCCATCGGGCTGCGATTGCTGAGTGCAAAAATCAATTCCATAGGGAATTGCTTTCCGCAGAGCTGTAGTGAGAATCATTGAGCAGTCTGGGCCAGCTGAAAGGGGTGGAACAGATTCCAAAATCTGAGGTACCCAAGTAGGTCCACAGTGATTATTACACCTCTCACAGCCATCCACATACTCCTTCGGAGCTTGAATCAATGCATGCACATCACTCGAAGCACCGCAAAGTAGTATCCCAGCTATCAAATGGGAAGAAGACGAAGACAGTAGTCTGTCAGCATCAGGTGAGTTAATAGGAGGAGTTGTGTCCGATACAGCGTCCAAATGTATTGCTATATCGTAACTTAACTCGCCAGATAGACAATCAAGCATATTTTTTGTTAAGTAGCTGATAGATTATAAACCATCAAGAAGGGAGATATATAAGCAGGCATCCTTAAAGTGTCAGATCTGTCTCGATTCTCTTTGAATAAGATATCACAAAGAATAAGGTTTATGGAAGGAATTGGTGTAATAGGACTGATACTATAGCAGTGTCTGTAATACTAGAATCAATGAGATTGTCATAACGCATCGAGTTGTCCAATTTCAGGGTCTAAAGATAACGAGAAAAGAAACAGCATAAGTGCTGCTTGTAAGGAATACCCTGAGAAGGTATTGTGGGGAGAAGTAAGACACTTAGGGTTTAAACATTCAGATGGCAACAATAGGGTTTTTCCGTGACTGCGATATTGGGAGGAAAGCAAGAGATCACGAAGCTGAGATTCATCTACTGTTCCTAAATCTGATATTACAGAAATGGCCAAAGTCTCTAAAGACGTTTCAAGCTCCCGCAGCAAATCGCGCAAGGCACACTTTTTGGCCCCGTCGTCTGCTCGACGAAATATTATGTCGGCTGCTGTTTCGAAGGAACTGAGAGAGAAGTACAAGATTCGATCTCTTCCTATTAGAAAAGATGACGAAGTTACCATTGTTCGCGGATCCAGTAAAGGCCGTGAAGGTAAAGTAAACAGTGTATACCGATTGAAATATTCCATCCAAGTAGAGAAGGTCACTAGAGACAAGGTGAACGGAGCTAGTGTTCCTCTCTTGACACATCCCTCCAAAGTTGTTATCACTAAGATTAAGATGGATGCCGACCGTAAGGCCTTGATTGAACGCAAAGGGGGAGTTGTTGAAGCTCAGTAAGACTTTTGATGTCAATAAATGATCCATCATGATGAAAAAATAAACGAAATATGTGGTCGTAGTAGCTGTAGCTGTAATGGTTTCACGGGCTATATTCTCCTTAGCACAGTTAAGTGGTGTCAAGGGTATTACTGCAGCTCGAAGACTGATTCTTTCGATAATTAATTTGAAAGAATGCTTGGCTAAGGGACTAACTGTGATATTCTCGTGAACAGTGGGTTTCAAGTTACGTACATATATCTATTCAAATAATTAGACATGAAGCCGATGTATCATGCATTTATTTAAAGTACCCGTAGCAAATATAAGACAGACGCTCCGGTTATGCCGACCGCCTGCGTGCAAGGCGGAACAGTAATATAATAAGAAGTTGGACTTGGTCACGGAAAGCAAACAAAAGGCCTTGTACTATAACACCTTTACCTAGCTGAGGGCCTATGCCTTTGAATAGACCCGATAGCCCTTCGTTCTCTGCAAGGTACCATAATGCAGATCCAAAGTTGTTCAAGTGCTGAGTTTCCTTCGAAGTAGCCTTACCAGCAGAGGCCTGCACCATTACCTTGGCAACAATCAAGGGCTGGGTAGCGATAGTAGCAAGTGCTTTGGACATCGCGCCTAACAAGAAGGATTCCGCCGGCGAGAAACTGGTCTTTGTGGGGAACATCATTAGCTTGAGTCTTTGGTATGAACCGTAGGTGATAGAAGGGTTGATAACAAGGACCAAGGAAGCCTTAAGTCCTCTCCAGAGGCCTGTAATCCCATCGTGTTTAATGATTCGCTTGGCAGTAGCAGTAGCACTTTGAGGTGGGCCGTCATGAGTCTGCTGCGCAGTAGTGACAACCGCTATGGGCAAGGTGAAGAGCTGGGCAAGAGCTCCAGCAATCGCACCTAGCACAAGTTCCATCGAAGTGGAGATGGTGCTAACACGTCTGGAGTAAGCAGTGCGAACCAGTCCGTACCAGTAAAAATAGGCAAAATTGGTAGCAGCCACCCCTACTAGAGTGCCCGGAAGGCCGACATATAAACCTTGGATGCCGTTGTGCTTATAGATCTTGCGAATAGCATCCCAGGTATGTTTATAGTACTTCGGGTCTTCGATTTCATCTAGATAATTGTCTTGCATCTCTGAGGCGGTTTCGGAGAAAGAGCTGTCGGCGCGAGATCGCCGGTCCGAGCCTGTGCCAGACCGTTTTCGCTTAGGCTGGGTCTGAAGACGGGTCTTTGCGATATCCAATGGATATACTATGATGTTGGCAAGAACAGCTCCAACTGATCCAGAGAGCGCGTAGCCCCAAGGGGGGAGACTAGGTTCTTTTGATAGTACAGTCATGCGTGGTGGATATATTAGATGGAAATCAGTAAAATGTCTATGAAAGGCTGGGTTCAACCAAAAACCTAATGTGCAGGGGAAAAGACGTGAAGAAGCTCAGGGAGAAGGGAAATCCTGAAGGATCGGTGTTGGACAACTGGAAAAATATAACCGTGTGAGCGCAAGCAGTTCGCGCTCATTGGAGGAATTTCGGTAGAGATGCGGGGATAAGGTTGCCGAGGCTGGTCGGAACCAATAGGAAGCGCCTGGGACCCCGGAGGTGTTATTCGGAGGCTGTTTGGCAGAATAGGGTTTTCACCCACTCGAGCGGCGAAGCTGGATAGCTATATTCTGAGGTAAGGGTTAAGCCACGGTTTCGACCTGAGGGTGAGTGGTGGGTGATTCAGCGGTTATAGTGGAGGAAGCGCCACGTAGGCTTGGTTCGGGCTGCACTACGTTTTTTTTGCTTTCATTAGGGGCATAGAAGCTTCGAAACCGGCTTTTCAAACCACTCGACACATAGCGGGTCTGAAACTTATTGGTCCTGTCAAATTGATGATTCCGAGTGTAATTCGTCGCTTGAATTCATGTAGCCTCTAACGCAGACATTACAGAAGTAAGGCTCGGGCGTTATTCGCTCGCCCGGCCTTCGTTCGACCCTATGACCGGTTTGACACGAAGCAGCATGCCCTAATCTGGATATATTTGGCGGTATAACTTTGTAACATAAACCTTAACCGCCCAACCTTATAAATCGTAAACTCCAGGCCATTGTAGAATAGATAAAGGCGTTAAGGCTACATACAGAAAGCTCACATTTGGATTTTGCCTAACTAATCAGATAAATAGTGTTGATCCGCTGTAGACGTTATTTTATTCTTTATTGATCTATCTTGAAATACTTTAACTGGCACTTTCAGCTGCTCCTACCGAGCGAGAAACCGCCAGACCCTTTCCCCTCTTGAACCTTATACCTCTTCTGGCTTAGCGTCACACCTCATCTAAAATCCAGTTAATTGATTCATTTTTCAACAATTACCTGTTTCTACTCCGGCACATCCACTGTTTCTCTTCTTAGGCTGCCTTCCGCATTGCATTTTGTTCAGTTTTTGTGTACCGATCTTACCCGCTGCTCCCGTGTTTTACCATTCTGGTTGCTTGTGAGTTACATTTTCCCATTATTCTCGTGATCTTACCACCACTCCGAATTATCGACTTGTGCATATCTCCACAAAACAGCATGCCCACGTCTCAGATAAATATAGAACCTGACCCGCTTTCAGATGACGAGTCCTTGCCTCCTTATAAACCCGCTGTTTTTAGGGCTGGCACTCTGAACAGAAAGCTCGAGATGATCTCTCCCGTTGAAGCCGCTGTCTTCCGTTCCTGGTCCAAAGTCCTAGTTCTTCTAAACAACACCCAGTTAAACGTCTATAAACTATCAAAGTCGAATCCTGGTATTTCTCGCATGTTACCTTCCTCATCTTTAAATGCAGATGACCTCTTTCTCTCTCCGGCTGACTCTTTTCCGGAGCATCCACCCCCCATCATATCCAGCAATCATAGATCTCATCTTTCCGTGCTTCAGGATGCCGGAGCATCTCCTTCCCCTATCTCTTCTTCCAGATCTAGAACCTCTTCTAATGTTTCCGCTTCTAGCGCTATCTCCGCCCCTATCATCAGCCCTGATTTTCCCGCCCCTGAATCTCTCGAACTGCTCCGCTCTTACACTCTTCAATACGCTGCTGTAGGCGTCTCCTCAGACTATGTTAAGAAGAAAAACGTTTTTAGATTGCGTGCAGAAGGTGAGCAACTGATATTCGAGTGTTCGAGTGCTGTCGAAATGATCTGCTGGATCCATGCTATCCAAGCCGGCATTGATTTAGCCTTACCCTTGGATGATAGGTCCCTTCCAAAGCAGCGAACAGTGCCTAGGAGGACTAGACATCGGCACCGTTTGCGAAATGCTCCTCGGGCGTCTACCCGTCGTTCTAATTCTGCATGTCGCCAGCAACCCCGCTCTAATAACAGTCAATCCTCAGATGCTAATACCCGGTCAGTTTTGTCCAGAAGTTTACCGCATAATAATGGTTTTAATCAAGCTTCTGTAGTCGATTCAAGTCCAAATAGATCGCGACAAGGTTCTGTTAGTGGCTTACATGGTCTTCCTGAGGCATTTTCACATTTAGCGGGCCGTGCTCGCGCCAAATCATCCCCTTCAATTTCTGCTCTTTCCCGTCTTATACGCAGACGATCTAGTACTAATATGTCGCATCCTAGAGATGTATTAGATCCTATCACTTCCACTCTCTCGGCCACGCCAGAGCAGTCGCAGCTCCCACAGCCTGGCTTACTCGCTGTTCCACGACCGCCAGCAGATGAAGGAGCTATATTGCATGATCGAAATTCTGTCTGCAGCTCCCAATCGGATTTGCATGCTGCTGAAAATAGTTCAGATGGTCGGGCCACCCCTCGGTACAACAATCCTAGCACAGACACCCTTAATCTGGGCCCTCCGGAAGAATCTGACAGTGACCCAGATGAATTGCCTACTGCTGATGATGATGATGAAGAAGAGGATGAAAACGAGATGGGTCCTACTGGTTCTTCTGGAACTGTGCCAATGCTGTCACTTTCTCTTGATACATTGTCATTATCTGCATCAGCTTCCTCATCTAGCATTAGCGCTCCTCAGCCTGAGCGAGCTATTAACTGGGACGGTCCCACTCCTACATCCAGTGGCGAGCATTGCAGAACCCCTACCATCAAAGATATGGAATTGGAAGAATATAGGAAATGGTGCCCCGGTTCATCGGAAATGTCTGAGACCCAGACTTTAAAATATGCTCTACGATGTCTACCATCTCTAACAGCTAATGCAGCCTGGCAAGCAGTTCCTATGTGGAGGCAATCCAGATATATTATCCAAACCAGACCAGCATTTGATACTGGCACAGGATTGCTATTATGATTTTTTTGTGTAACTATTTTATGAATGCCTTAATAATGTCCTTTTGTTGTTTCCAACCCCTCTAGATGGTCGTCCTCTCAAAAAGTTTATTTATATTTTTGGGCCTCGAGAAAACTTCTTCTTTTAACATCATTTTATATCACATAATTGCCCTTATTTTTGATTTTTTTGTTTTCAGAAGACAAAATGAGTGAAACTATAAGCTTTAATTGTGTGTAGACTAATGCCGTCCCTACTGGGCACCCGATATAGAGCAGAAAGCAATGATATATTGGGAATCAGTATGACCGACATATAATACCCTTAATTATAGAAGATATACCGTAATATTGTCCGTAGAACTTTTTGCCGTAGATCATTTATTGTGCAGATACATGCTATAACGATTTAGGCGTAGTTTCAGTATCTGTCTGGGGCCGAGCTTAGCCGTTCCCTGGTTTCTCCGAGAATTCTAGACTTCGGCATGCGCCGGTGGATTCGCTGCTTCAGCAGCATAGACACAAGTCAAGGCGTAAATCTATTCAAAGATGCGATGTCATCGATTCCTAGTGCTGTATCAATACTAACCACTGCTTCTAACTCCGGAGATCGTGCTGGAATGACCATATCGTCTCTCACTTCCCTTTCCTTAATCCCCGAGCAGCTTCTCTCCTTCAATATAGCTACACCTTCGGCTACTCTTAATCTATTAAACGCGATGCCAGACTCACATATGCTAATACATTTATTTGAATCGTCTTCACGAACTGCCCGCCTCTGTCGAGACTTTTCTAACAATCCTCGATCTGCAGTTCGCTCTCTTCCGCTCACAGAGGTCTCATCTCAACTATCATTGCCCACAATACCTGAAGCCTGCATGACATTTTACTGCACCAAATATGCTTCTTATACGATACAGGATCATGAGCTATGGATTGCTAGAGTTCGATCTATTAAACGTGCCGTAGATCATGAAACTCCACTGCTCTATAGTAGTCGTCGATTCCATCATCTCGGTGGCGTTTTGGATGAAAATTAGAGAATCTAAGAAAATACATGTAAATATTTACTATCAGGAAATTAAAATTATAGTCATCAATTGCTTGAAGGTGGAGCCAAGCTAGGAGGTGGAGGTGGAGAGCTCGCAAGAGGGATCTCCTGACGAATAGCTGCGCGAAGTGAATTAGTGAGGCTTTGGATCTCTTCAATTCTTTTGTCCATTTTTGCAACAGCAGATGCAAACTCTTCATGAACATCTCTCCGGCGTGCTTTTAAGCTCTCGTAATCTTTGATTTGTTGCTCGAAAGATCGTTGTTCATGTTCAATAGCTAAACGGTTCATAGATCTTGTATCCTCCAATCTTTGAGCAAGATTATCATGTCGTTCTGTCACTTTTTCTAATTTCAATCGCATGTTCTCTAGTTTCGCTTCTTGTGACTCTCTTTCTGCGTTAATGCTAGCTTGAAGGTCTTTCAGTTGTTTCTCTAGCTCTCTTACATCTGCTATGCCTCGATCATATTTGCTCTGAGCTTCCCTGTAGAGCTTTTTTAACTCAGCATCTTCGCTTAGTTTCTCTTCGGCATCTTTTAGCTGTAAATTCAATTGCTTAATCTCCTCTTCGGTTCTACGACAGGTCTCATGTAAAGCTAAGAGGCGGCGATGAGCTCGTTCCTCAGTCTTTTCGGATGGTGATGACAAAGACGTAAAACCACCCGGGATTGAAGTTTCTGTATTCATGTCACTTAATTCCCCGACCTTGCTCTTCAGGCTATCATACTCACTGCGAAGTTGGCTAAGCTGTTTGGCTTGCTCTTTGCGTTTCTTCTTTAGTCTCATCTTTTCCTCTGAAAGAGTGTTTGTTGCAGCAGTTAATGCATCCAACAGTGTCGTAACAGGGGAGATAGTCCTGGCTGGACCTGGACCTGGCGGGAAAGAGTCTGTAGATAATGTTGACACGGATGCTTTGCAGATGTTCAGAGCTGACCATGGGGAACCACTTAAATCAAGTTCTTCGTCTTCTGAATCAGATAAAGCCGACTCGTCCACATCGTGTGCTGAACGTTGGTACTGCCTTGAAATGCTAACGTCATAATTGGTAGCTAATGAAAGTCCTGATATACGTAGATAAACTTCTTGCCTAGCTTCAGAAGTTTCCGGATTCTCAACCAATCGCTCCTCTACTGTGGTTTGCGGCCAAGTAATCCCGTTGACAGTAACAATAAAAGCGCCCCAATACAAATATGAGCAACCGTAATGGAAGCTATTCTGGTAGAAAAATTGTGCCTCAATTTCAAAAGTGATTGTAGAACTCGTGACTGCCGCGAGGACACAAACAATATGACTAGAGGTCGTGAAATCGGGTAATGCAGCCACTTCTGGCTTCTTATCAGCTGTTGTAGCTGTTGTAGTAAAAATAGAAAGAAAGAAAGTGGTGGAACCTTCAAATGCTCTAACCCAAGGGCTAACTGACGAGTGTCGTGAACCATCACTAATCCCGATGGTATCTGTTTCCTTATTGGCTGAGACAATCATGTTAGCAATATATGACCACAACGGCTGTTGTGATCTTACAGCTATGATTCTTCGGCGCCTTCTTGCAGCCTGAAAGGGGTTCAAGTCGATATCTGAGCCTGAAAAAGTCGGATGGTCATCAGTGCTCTCTGGAGGAGCAGTATCCGAAGACCTATGCTTTGAAGGAGCATCGTCAGGCTTTATAGTATAGAATCGATGAATATTATGGGCAATATTGTACCCAAGGATGTGAATGGCAATTGCTTGTGAGAGCCATCCATTCTTGCCCGCCACCAATGAATTCAGGGTCGAGATAGAGCTGTAGGGCACGGGTATGCCAAAGTCAGACAACAAATGGTATACTGGGGACTGTGCGACAGCATGTGCATCTGATCTTGAAGAGCTGCCGTGAGATCCTGAGACATTTGGAGAATTTGGGCAAAACGGAGAGAAAAATAGGCTAGGGAATAGGTAAGCTAGCAGAATGTTGCCAATATAGCAGACGATACGGCCGCCCTCTAACATTAGAGTTGCTCTAGAGGAGTTGTAGAACCTCTCGAATAGTCCGCCTCCGCCAATACTGGCGGCTACCATTGCGGTGGCCATGTCAAATATTACTACGCGGTAATGAGGGAGAAGGGCTGAATCACATAGAAGAACAAAAGCATCTGAAAAAAGAAGTAAAGAAAAACTGATGTCGGATCCTGTTTGCAAGTTAGATACAACAGAAGTGGATGAACCAAATTTGGTAGGTAGCGCTGAAAAATTGAAGGACGATAGCGTCACCACGAGATACGCTAAATGGATCAGGGTTATGATTGTGGCCGGAAACTGCAAAATTAGAGCAAATAAAGCCAGGGTATCATAGAGCTGAGCCGGTGGCAAAATATAAGTAAGTGCAGCAGCGACTTTAGGTTTGTCGGTGTCTCTCATAGGAGGAATGTGTTCATCAGGCTGCTGCTACTTCAAACTTTCAGGCTCGCCGGTTTGGTAGAGAACCTGGTGGGAGTTTCGCGGGATGCAAGGTTAATTAGGGCTTCTAAAACGTCGAGGCTTGAACAGCTGGAAATCGTAGAAAGAAATACTAGTATGAATGAATTTAGCAGTGACAGTGGATTTAATATTCGAGCGTGATGCACAAATACTGACTGCTCGTCAGATTTTCCTGCGCGAAGGACTAATTGACAGTGCAGAGAGCAGTTAGAATGACTAACAGGAGAATGCAGTGCCGACTTAACCATCACTACGGATAAAAATTAGCGAAAATATGAGTACATCAAAGACTGGTATTGAGACTACGGATAGTATGATGAGTTTTCCAGCAGCCGTAATACTGTGGTGTCTATGCTAGATGTCGTTAAATGAAAAACCCTAATAGAGATTGAGTTATGGCAAACGCTAAAAACTGATGAGCAAGTCAATAAGCCCAGAACCACCAGCAGTTAAAGTAATTTAGACATTTAGCAAGAGGGTTCTGGTGTCATTTATAAACCCCCGAGTCCCACCCTAAGAGAAGCCACCACGATTTTCCGACCTATACGTAATATTACCCGAAGTGTGTCGTCTAAGGCCATTTCGAGATTATTTAGTACTAAAGTAAGAAAACCTATGGCTGTTGATCGCAGCGTTCCGTTTAATAGGGAGACGCTGGAATCCGTCCTAAAACGGCGGTTCTTTTTTTCCCCTTCCTTCGACATCTATGGAGGGGTGTCTGGTTTGTATGATTATGGTCCACCCGGCTGTGCCTTGCAATTAAACATCATCGATGCGTGGCGTAAGCATTTCGTGCTTGAGGAGGACATTCTCGAGGTCGACTGTTCTATGCTCACCCCGTACGAGGTGTTCAAGACCTCCGGACATGTCGATAAATTCGCGGATTGGATGTGTCGCGACCCTGCTTCAGGCGAGATCTTCAGAGCCGATCATTTGGTTGAGGAAGTCTTGGAGGCAAGACTTAAAGGTGATAAAATTGCTCGAGGTGAATCAACCGACACTCAAAGCTCCGCTGATGATAAGAAGCGAAAGAAGAAAGTAAAAGAGATTGTCTCTGAAAAACTCGATGATTCTGTTGTTGCTGAGTACGAGTACGTTTTGGCCCAAATCGACGGTTACTCTGGTCCTGAGTTGGGCGATCTCATCAAGAAATTCAATATTCGAAACCCAGGCACTGGCGGTGAATTGACTCCTCCTATGGAATTCAATCTTATGTTTGAAACCGCCATTGGCCCATCTGGAAACCTCAAGGGTTATTTGCGTCCCGAAACAGCTCAGGGGCAATTCCTCAACTTTAACAAGCTTCTAGAATCCAACAATCTCAAAATGCCTTTCGCTAGTGCTTCTGTTGGCAAATCTTTCCGTAATGAGATCTCGCCACGCTCAGGCTTATTGCGTACTCGTGAGTTCTGCATGGCAGAAATCGAGCATTACATTGACCCGGAAAATAAGTCCCATCATCGCTTCAACGAAATCAAGGATATTGTCCTTCGTCTTCTTCCTAAGGAAGTCCAGAGTGATGGTCGTACTGATCTGCTTGAGATCACCATTGGAGAAGCTGTGACAAAAGGAATTGTCGATAATGAGACGCTGGGTTATTTCTTGGCCCGGATATATCAGTTCCTGATTTCAATCGGTGCTGACCCGGACCGTATTCGTTTCCGTCAGCATATGCAGAATGAAATGGCCCATTACGCTACTGATTGCTGGGATGGTGAAATGCACACTTCTTATGGCTGGATTGAATGTATTGGCTGTGCCGATCGTTCGGCTTATGATCTTTCGGTTCATTCGGCTCGCACTAATGAAAAACTAGTTGTTCGTCAGAGTTTGGAGAAGCCCAAGGAAATAGAAGAGTATGACGTGACAATAGATAAAAAGAAGTTTGGCCCCTTGTTCCGTAAAGATGCTGGAAAGGTTGAAAAATACCTTCTCTCGCGCACGCAGTGCGAGCTGGAAGATTTTTCTGCTGATTTATCCGAGAAGAAGGCTATATCCTTCACAGTAGATGGAGTGCTAGAAAACAAGCCCATCACGCTCGATAATTCGTTGATCCAAATTCAGAAGACCAAGAAATTGCAGCATATTCGTGAATACATTCCTAATGTCATTGAGCCTTCATTTGGTATTTCTCGTGTCCTATATTGCTTGATAGAACAAAACTTCTGGGTTAGACCTGACGATTTGTCGCGCTCCGTGCTTTCTTTCAATCCAGCTATAGCACCCACTAAGGTTCTGCTGGTGCCTTTGTCGAATAACGAGGCATTTACACCCCTTGTTTCTGAACTGACCCGCAAGCTTCGCAAGCTACTTATTTCTTCAAAGGTTGATGATTCGTCTGCTTCTATTGGTAGGCGATATGCTAGGAATGATGAGCTTGGAACCCCCTTTGGAATAACAGTGGACTTTCAATCTGTCAAAGACAACACTGTTACATTGAGGCATAGAGATACTACTAGCCAAGTGCGTGGCTCTCAGGATGAGATCATTGCTGCTGTCAAAACGATGGTCTTTGATGGGTCATCATGGGTAGATGCTACTGCTGATTTACAAGTCTTCGAAGGTCAACAAGAATAAAGTTATGTCATAATAAATCTTCGTTCAGAGTCATATCAAGCTCTGGTAGTTCTATATCCGAGCCCTCTAAATCTTGTATGTCACTAGAAGTCGTTGTAGTTGTCACCTTTATGCGTTTAACTGGAGGTGTCAGATCGTTAGCCACTTCATCAACCGCAGAGTTTTCGCCTGGCCTCTCATCGGCCTTCCCATAGGGACTCTCATCTGCAGTTGATTCATCCTTTATCTCTCGGACAGGATCTGCTTCCGTCGAGTTATAAACTTCTGTCTCTCCATCCAGGGCATCTGTCTGGAGATCTTGATATTCATGTGGCTTCCAAGGATTTGATGATAGTTTTCCACAAGGAGCAAATCTAGGATGTATAAGGGTAGCAAGGGGTATACTTTTAGGGTCAATATTTGCGGCTATAGGAAGAATCGAATAACCAGATGCTAATGCTGGGTACATAGCACTAGTAGATATTTCGCTATATTTCTCGCACACAAGGACACGATCAATGCTACACCTTGTATCCTCCGACATATATATTCCAGTCCTAATGAAGACTCCGATAAGCTGACGAATAGCTATCAGAAGCTCATCTGGCATCTTTTTCACGAATGCAGCAGGATTGGATATAAAGTCTGGTATCTGTGATTCTATCGGTTCAGATCTCTTCTGTAAGAGAACAACCCCGTGTAAAACCAGGTGCGAAAACCAATCAGTCCATTCCGCCGGAAGCAGCGAAAGACCTGTGCACATTTCTGCAGTCAAATTAAACACCGCAACCTGGAGAGGATAATATGGAATTTTCGATAAAGGAACCATCTCTTGGAGGATTGAGGGAAAGAATATGTATGCTGCCTGAGTAAATCGGTTGATAGCTTGATGGATAGCATCTATAGCTAGTCGTAGTAATGAAGGGAGAGCAATATATATATCAGAAGCTCTAGTAGAGGGGCACGTTGGCCTAGGAGGAGTTTCTGGAGTAAAACGCAGAAATAGCAGCAATGGCCGAAAGAATTCTTCGGGAACAAGGTGGATTTCCGCAGTGGACCGAGTGGATAAAAGAACTCGTATGGCTATTAAGCAGTTAATCAAGCTCTTCTGTAAACCTTTTGGATCCTTAGATTCGGTGTATGATAAGTCGATTTTACACGGTTTCCCTGGTTCCTGCACTTCGATATCGAGAGAGTGGGATAGCGTATGCAAGGATGTTTGGAAAGAACTCATAATGTCTTCATTCAGCATTTTCCATGATTTAGCAATTTCCGTTTTCGTAGCAGACATACTCAATGTAGCCATTAGTCGGAAACAAGCTTCTATTGTATCTGGAGCGCTAGAGTTGCTTATGATATTGAGAAGAATGGTATGGAGAGAATTTGAATAGGAGCGGAAGTGCGCAGGGTAGACAGGGACCAGAGAAGAGAGTTCGGAGCACATTTGGACAGGATATGTAGGTAAAGTAGTGATGGCAAGCTGTATAGTCGGTTTGAGGTTAGGAGTAACAATAGTGCGCACTAGAGAATGTTTTCCATAGCAGGATCGAAAAATGCTGCATAATGACACGATAGCGGCCTTGTTCAATACCTGGTTTGTTTCTTTGCGTAACAAAAGCTGCACCCATGTCAGTCCATGGCTATTAAGCACGTCTACATGATTATTAACTAGTTCTGGGATGATGTACGAGGCAGACCATTTCGAAGAAGGGCCTGATTGAAGAAGTGAAGAGAGTCGGACTTTGAGTTGGTGGAGAGATTTGTCGGAATTGACGTACAAGCCTGAGGACTTTAAATATTCCAGGACAATCGGAAGATTTTCTGGTAGCTTATTCTCGGAGGTTTTGGAGAGGGGGCCCGAAATCAAGGATTCTAAGGAGCCCATGAGATGTAATCGAAAGTTGCTTGAATTAGAGTTTAAAACTGGCATTCTGCGCTCCGACAACTAGTAAAGAAAATGGGGCCGGTGGAATGTTTAGATGCTGCCCGCTGTCAATGCAGTGTAGTTGAGATTAGGAAGCGGTCAAGAGAGTTACTGGACTCCGCTGAATTCAAGGTTCTGGCAGCTGCTTCCTTGGCAGAATTGCTTATATCGCCCTCTATGAAGGTCAAAGACGACTTTAGCGATGAGTTTGATCATGCTAAGCAAGGTCTCGCTGAAATCGGGGTGTTTTTACAAAATTACGGACACTCTTCAGAAGAGGAACTGTTTCATTTTACTGTGATTAAGGAACTAATCCGTGTCCTTGCTTCACAGCAGAACGATCAGCAGAATAGTACGTTAGAGCTGTTGAATGAGGTAGAACAGGCTGGATTTCGCCTGAAATACACAAAAGTCATGAAAGCCATATATCTAACTGGTAATGCATATACACTTGAGAAGTCAGATGCCGATTTCCAGTCTGTTTTGACAAGTTATGTTTCTGTTATCCCTGAACAAGTCGACTCCCCAGCTCTTATTGGGTGGCTGGAACTCGCCCTGTATAGAGCTGTGCGTTATGCATATGATTACATGAGATCTAACGACTATACTGATGAAGAGGCAGATCTTGCGTTGTATTGTTCACGTAACTATATTCGTGTCACCGCTGCAATGCCCCGTGAGTGGAGACACAATCGCCGGATATCTATGCTAGCTTATCTACTCTATTTCCTAGCTGCGGCTGGTCTACACTTATCGAAAGAGTACACTGACACGTTAGCAATACTTGATGAAGAACTCTCGTCTGTTCCGTTCCCGAAAGCTAATACAGTCAGCGTGCCAACAGTCGATAAATGTGCTGGAATTTTATACTCATCTTGGGTAGACAGGGGAAGACCTGCAAAAGAATCAATATATCTGCAGTCAAACATGCATAAGTGGTCTGGACGCACATTTCAGTCCGTTGGTGTGCTTTACTACATGATCAGGTTGTCTGTTTCCAATAACGACCTTTATGAAACCAAGCAAGCTTTGCAGTGTTACATTGAACTGATAGGGAAACTTCGAAGTCTGAACTCGTCAGATTCTGCAATGGATTCTACTCAAGTAATACAGTCGCTAATTTTGGGCATTGATATTTATACTAATATTTCGCCAGACTGTTCCAAAGCTCAGAATCTCGCCGATATATTAAGTCAATGGTTAGAAAACACTGATATTACTTCTGCTCTGCGGTCCGACGCTCTTGTTGCTGTTGGCAACGCCAAGTGGTTTTCTGCACAGCGTGATATAGGTCTCATAGACAGGGCATCGCTCTTGAAATCTGCAGAGGTCTCCTATCGTGATGCTAATGACATTCACTCATCGGTGAAATCTCTGTATCAGCTGTCATTCCTTCTGGCTGAAGCTGGACACTTGGTAGACGCTGTTGAGTATGTTCGCCAAGCATTGAAAATGGATCCAATGAATATAGTCTGCTGGCACTTGCTCACCCTGGTGCTTTCGGCGTCCAATGACCTGACGTCAGCCTCAGCTGCCTGCAGTCAAGTGCTAGACAGCATTGCTGACCTACCTTCATTGGCTGACAGAGAAACTTTTGTAGAACTCAAATTAACTCAGGCTGCGCTGGGAGAAAAACTAATGCCTGGTAGTGCACTGTCGTCGGCTTCGGACCTTTTTGAGTTTGTTTCTCGTTTATATAACGATCGCAAGCAAACGCTGGATGCAACCACTGGTGCATTGGAACGGACTTCGGAGACTACACCCCGAAACCTATCCGCTACCATCCTGAAACCTCCTTCATTTAAGAGATTAATAGAATTAAAAGGAGGCGGTGCTAAACCCTCTCTTAAGACGGAGCCGAGTGAGATTGATACATCATTTCAGCGAAGTATTCGGAAAGTTTGGCTGTTTGTCTGCAAGCAGTTCAGGCTTCATGGTGCATATGATGAAGCTGTTCAAGCATTGAAAGAATCTATGGAATGTGGAAGCCAAGACGCCGACATATTTACTGAAGCCGGCTGCATATATCTGGCTAAAGGAAATATTTCGAAAGCCAGGGCTGAATTTGAGTTAGCGCTTCTGAAAAATCCAGACTATGTACCCGCACTTATAGGGATGTCTGCTTCATTGACCCGGGATGAGAAATTTCAGAACTCACAAGCATTAAGTCTTCTTGAAACTGCAACGCGATTGTCAGACCAGTATTCTGAAGCTTGGTGGATGATTGGCTCAGTGTATGACACTATCGGGATGCAAAATGAAGCTGTTGACGCTTGGAAGCGCTGCATAATCCTAGAGAACTATAAACCTATTCGCTCTTGGAGTGTCATTCAGCCGAGGCTCATGTGATCCATTGGCTGTTATTTTAATAGTGCGACTAACTTCAAAGGTCCTGGAAAAGGTAAATGGAATTAGCCCGTTTGGGAAATGAGCTAACTGCTCAGCCCGTGGAAGTCCTGACCTTCCTTTTACCACGATCTTTCATTGCCCATTACTCTACTTGATCGGATTACAGATGATGCGACAACGTGCGGGAAAACTGTACCGCTCTAAAAATACCGGAAAAAGGAGGTGGTTAGTTCATATTGGAAGGCTCGGGCTCGCTTCCCGAAAGATCGGGAATCAAGCTGCCCATTTAGAGTTATAAAAGCTGATTGGATGACTCCCTCGGTGTATGTTTAGTTCACTATAAGGCGATGCGGGGAAGTCCCAATACTTGTCGGTGATTTACCCCACATTTCAAATGGCTACAAAAATATAGCTTCTCGTTACGAATGGCTTCATTTGTTCGTCAGATCAACCTCGACAATGGATGTTAACATATTTAAATTGGCAAAGTTGAACAACGACCATGATGCATGGATTCTTCGATGCATGAATGAAGCTCAGGTCGACTTGGCGTACGACTTCATGAATGATCAAGCTAATATTTTTTACGTTCTCGAGCAGGCAAAGAAACTACATGGCCATGAGCTTGCCTTGATATATGCAGCTGATTCGCGGCAATATACCTACAATGAGTACTATGAGATGGTTTTGAAGTATGCTCACTTCTTTCTGAAGGATGTAGGAATTAATAAGAACGAATATGTTGCAATGTATTTCACGAACTCACCTGAATTCCTCTTTATTTTCTTTGCTCTTTCTGCTATTGGTGCTCGTCCTGCATTGATAAATTGCAACCTTACTGATAACGCGTTGGCTCATTGTGTGAAGCTAGCACAGAGTAGATTCCTTTTCCATGATGCGGAGTCCACGGCCAACATTAATACCGCGCGTTCTTTTCTAGAGGGCATATCAATTCGAGTTTTTAACTCCGATCTAACTCATAAGATAGACTGTCTAGATGCAGTTCGTCCAGATGACTGCCTTCGCGGTGGGGCCTTGCCCTGGGACCCGGCTGCGTTGATCTACACTTCTGGCACCACTGGTCTTCCTAAAGCTGCTGTTGTTCACCATGCAAAACTATCTTCCAGTAAGAACCATTATCGTGTGATGAAATTATCTCCTGATGATAGATACATGTCGCATATGCCTCTGTATCATGCCACTGCACTCGTATTGTGTACCACTACATGCATTTCTGCCGGTGCCTGTAATGTTGTCTCTCACAAATATTCTTCAAAGAGGTTCTGGCAGGAGGTAGTTGACACTAAAGCCACCATAATCCAATATGTGGGTGAGATATGTCGCTATTTGTTGAACAATCCACCCAGCCCTTTGGAGAAAAGGCATTGTCTCCGCGCTGCTTTCGGTACTGGTCTTCGCCCTGATATCTGGGACGAGTTTTTGAACCGTTTTGATATTCCTATGCTTTACGAATTTTACGCGGCTACGGAGGGCATTGGAGCCACCTGGAACATATTTAGAAGAGATGATCCTCGAGATCAATGGGCGAAGTATGGTATTGGGCGTATGGGTCCATTGTATCAAGCTGTGAAAGGACCATCTGCTTTTATTGCTAAAATTGATCCTGACGAGTACGACGAGCCCTACAGAGATTTAGAGACTGGATTGGTAATAGAGTGTTCTCGTGGCACTCCCGGGGAGCTTTTATTTCCTATCCCTGACCCTGCAATGGTTCATACAGTCTTTAAAGGTTACTTTCATAATGAGAAAGAATCTAACAAAAAGCTGATTGCTAATGTCATGAAGAAGGGAGACCTGTGGTTTCGAACTGGTGACCTTATTTCTCTTTCTATCAAAGGATTGTTCTTTTTCCATGACCGCTTGGGAGATACATTCAGATGGCACGCCGAAAACGTATCTACTACTGAAGTAGAGAGTGCCTTAGGTAAGCATAAGCACATTGCCGGGTCTTCTGTGATTGGTGTGAAACTCCCCAAATTGGAAGATGGTCGAGCAGGACTAGCTGCGGTTGTATTAAGCGATCAAGCTAATAGACAGGACTTTAAATGGCTTGTGGATCATTGCACGAAGTCGCTTCCCAAGTATGCTGTTCCGGTGTTCGTTCGCCTCGTGGACAATATCGAACTCACGGGTAATTTCAAGATCAAGAAGGGTGACCTTAAGCGTGAAGGCATCAATTGCAAGGATATTTATATCCTTTTTGAGGGCAATTACGTGCCATTTAACGACAGCCTGCGCAGAAAGCTGCTATCCGGTCAGGTTAAACTTTAAAAGATATCCAGCTTTCGAATTTTATCTCGTATATTTATAAAATTAGCGACAGTGATGTTTGAGCAGTTCAGGATATCTGACATAAATGAATGTAATGACTCCGATCTAGATTCAGAATTTGATATAGACCTTCCAATAAGTCATCGCTATAGAATTGACGGTGCACATGAACGCGGGGTAGCTAGTGTTAGTATTGAGACTTCTGGAGCCCGGATGGTGAGCAGTTCTCAAAGTGAATTGAGGTATTGGGATTTTGGAGGACTCGATGCTAGGTATCCTAAGGCTTTCTGTGAAGAAGAGCCATTTGAAGGGCAGACTATTCGTGCCTCATTTGGTGCTGGGTCGGTGATCTCACACGGGACAGGACCTACAGCGAAGATATTTGACAGGCAAGGAAAGTTGATAACGGAAAGTAAACGAGGAGATATGTATTTGTATGATTTACGAAACACTAGAGGGCATGTGAGCGAAATAACCAGTGCTATGTTATGCGACTCAGGGCATTTCATTACAGGGTCGCGAGACAACACCGTGCGAAAGTGGAGCATTGAAAAAGCAAAGGAAGGTCAAGATTCAATGTATCTTTGTGGTGGCCGTCAAGATCATGACTACGTGAGTAGTTTAGTATTCAGTGGGAAGATTGCATGCGGACAGAACTCAGGTACAATTCGGATTTTTGACAAATCCGAGAAGTCTGAGCTACAGCTCGCGGATGACAGCAAAGTGAAGAGCCTGTTATCGCTCAGCACGGCTGAAGACAACAGACTAGATAATTTGATTAGTATGACAAGGACTCGGATAAGTTTGTGGGATCTTCGACAGCCTAAACGCCCTCTTCTAATACGATCAATGCGGGGAATAGCTATTTCGGAAGGACCTAGCGGAATGCTGGTAGTAGCCACCGAGGATGATTTAGAGATAATTGATAGGACTGATTTACAAAAGGTGACAGCGATACCAGTCACGGGTGCCGTGTCTGTTTCTTGGTGTCATGCTACGCAGCAGATAGTCTATGGATGCAAAGACGGAAGTATCGAGATATCTTTTGATCCTAAAATATCCACAAAAGGGATTATTACAGCATTGGATAAGTTTTATAAGTAGAGAGCCGTTTGTCATTACAGTCGTAAGTCTATTAACTAGGGAGAGGGTAAGCCTGAGCGGGTAGAGGTATTTCAGGGTCTGCACCAAGTCCAAAGATAATGCCGTTATAGGCGTCTTCTGACCTGTCCTGGAAAAACATATAACAGAGCTCGAAATAGCAAGTGGATGTGAGGTATGCCTCGGGACCTGCTTTATGGGGCTGATCGAGTCCTGGTAGATATAGTTGTTCAGCTAGTTCGTTGATGCCTCCACGCAATGTAGGTTTGACAAAGCTAACCAGATACTTGACATCAAGCAGACTGGGAAAAAACATGTGCAGCAAGTCGAGGAATTCTGCTTGAGTTTCAGGAAGCGGCCGAGCAAGCATTAATGAAAGAACGTAACCAAAATCATAACCGCCGTGGTACGAGACCCAACGGACCTTAGGCTCAAGGACTAGGCCTGAGGAAATCAATAACTCAGCAAAATCGTTGAACTCTATTCCAGAGTTTTCATGTTTAGCAAAATCGGCGCCGACTTTGGCTAACAGATCGATTGCTTCGGCGCTGTACATATCTGAATTCAGGGAAAACTTGAAGTTGAACTGCCATGTACAAGGATCTGGTCTATTTCCGCGTTCGTCCGATAAAGAAATGCCGATTTGTATGACTTTTAGCATGTCGATATTGCATCTGAGGGTTTGATAGTGGTACTCTGTGGTCGAATCGAAGTTTCCAATTGGTCTTGCTACCACGCCTGGAAATTCTGTATCAAGAGCCACGACTGGGTATTGTTCTATGTAATCTCGAATCACGGTAAACTCTCGCTCCAGATTAGTGGACCAAACTTGACGTACTACGGCCGCAGTGGCCGAGTTTTGGGCTGGATAAGAGGAAGCAGTGGCAGTACCCCTGCTGTTGTAGCCATAAGAAAGCTGTTGTGGAGTGGGTTGGGGCTGTAGTTTGGAGTACTGCGGGTTCTGCAGGTAGTTCATCCTAGACGACTGCATATAAGCCGACTGAGGAGATGCTGCCGCATACGTCCGCTGGCTATAGCGAGACATGTAGAGTCTCTTACTCGGGTAATTTGATGCTAGAGATATGAAAAGCCAGAGCAGGGCTGTCGCAGGAGGAAAAGTGTGCGTTGTTGTTATGGCAACTGTTATAACCAATAGCATCGTTCGTAGATTTTGCTCCAGAGAGTCCGACTTGTACTGACCTCTTGACAGATATTCGGTGAAAGATCAATAAAGAAAACATGTCGCCAGTCCAGGATCCATGGAGTAAGAGGTATGTGGTTATAAAAGTGGTGGGCCCGAATAACGGACGAGACAAAATGCAGTCAGCAGCATTAGGATACTAACAGCTCTCTAGAGAGGAATGGCGTAAAACCGGTATCTTCACCCGCGCAAACCGATTTCGCGGTGCTTTACCTGGAATTGGCGTAGGATTTGTAGCGTTTTTGTGTTACAGTGTGTATGAGTCAGTTGCGGCGTCTCAAAGACCGTCACATCACTAGAATCGAACTATTAACGACCCTCCCCCAAATGCGTTCCGCCAGCGATATAGATATTTAACTTTTTACACCACTGCCAGCTATAGTCCGTAGAGATATGGACGTTATCCCTAGAACTGTAGAAACCAATGACCGTTCGTGTTTTGTAATGATCCCGGGGAACCCGGGGCTTTCGGGATTTTACCGGCCCTGGCTCAAGGTACTGGCGCGCAGCCGACCCGACTTGGATTATCTATGTATATCCCATGGAACAAGCTCTGAGGTCCTAACGCTAGACGATGAGGTGTCTTATCTAGCTGGCAACCTATTCGAGAGCTTAGACGGAACCAGTAGTGTAGTTTTATGTGGTCATAGTATAGGTTGCTTTCTGGCCATCAGAGTGGCCCTTGAGCTCGAAGCTCAGGGCATAGACGTCCGCCAGGTAGTCCTTCTGATGCCTACTGTAGCAGATTTGGGCTTGTCACGGAAAGGCAAAATTCTTGCAGCACTTTCTAATATTCCTGGTATGCGCGTAGCTCTCCCGGCGCTTGCCAGCGTCGTGGCAACATATTTAGGCTGGTTACCGCCGAACTCTTTGAAATGGTTCCTGTACTATGTCGTGGGCGGAACGCCTGAGGCAGGGGAAACTGCATACGAACTAGTTACCACGCCTCGTGCAGCCAGACAGGCCATCGGTATGGCTTGGGATGAACTTGACCAGTTACGATCCAATAGTGAAATTCATCCTGAGCTTTTCTGGTCTCGATTCCATTCGAGAACCAGAGTGCTGTTTGCTAAAGACGATCCTTGGATCTCCCCTGAGACCGAAATTAAGGTTTCACGGCATTTGGCCTCGAAAGGCGTTCCTGAGCCAGCTAGTCAAGGCGTCAAGCATTCTTTTTGTATAGACTACGCAGATATGGATGCTGTTGCACAGTGTGTACTAGATTGGATCTGATATGAGTTTCATACAATAAATTTGATGCATTTTATGCAAATACAGTCATGCTCCTAACTGGGGCTTCTCTTTCTTTGAAAGGCAGTCCGTTGTAACTGCCTTTGCTACAATTGGCTGAAACCTCCCAACGCGCTCTTTAATTTTAAACTTATCAAGGGGTGTTCGGTTTACACTTTAACTCCTTTCGCAATATATTTTACAAAGGGACCCCTCGACAACTGAGGACCTTTCTGCTTAATTTTGCATAAGTCCATAACAGACAGTACCTCACTTCTATAACTTATCCAAAAAACGTATGTTTCGATACTCTCCAGCTGAAACAAACGGCTCTGACATGCTGGCAATCTCTCGTCAGGGATGGGCTTCCGTGAAGGAGGACGGTGGCTTAAAGTCTCTAATATGGTCGAAACGCTACATAATCCTACGAGGTTCTTCTTTAGACATATATAAGTCCGAACCGTCGACGATAATGCTGTCTGAGGATCCGTCATTATCTGTGGCCCTCTCGACCGTCCTAAGCGTTAATCGGGTCGATCTTAAAGCGGTCTGTCTCGAGCTCGTTCGAAGTCCCCCTCATCCTCGTATTTACGTTTCCCTCAAATCAGAATCCGACCTCTATGCATGGATAGATGATATTTATAATTTATGTCCTCTTACCAGTGTCTCCACTCCTACGAACTTCACCCACCAAATACATGTCGGTTTCGACCCCTCATCGGGAGCTTTCACTGGCCTTCCAACAGCTTGGTCTAAACTTCTTTCAACTTCGGCGATAACCGAAGAAGATTATGCTAAGAATCCTCAGGCTGTCATAGAAGTACTCGAATTCTATTCAGACAACTTCGGCGGCGCTCAGCAGCAAAATAACGGCGCCACTTCTGACTCTCGTACTACTCCTCTCCTGCCCGCTGCACCAGCATTTGCTTCTTCGCCTTCTCAGAAACATGAATTACTCGGCCAACGGTCTTTTCAGCCTCAAAGGCCTGCCCCAGCTCCTCCTATTCGGCGTAAAGATTCTGGTTTTGATACCACTCCTTCCAATGGCATCTCCACTAGACGAGAATCCCTCACACCTTCTTCTTCTGTGAGTCAGATCTCCTCCAAGCCTAGTTTGACTCCTATTAGGCCTGCTCCTACTGCTCCGCAGACCCCATTGCGGTCCCCTATAGGTGCTCCTCCTATAACTCCTGTGAACTTTTCCCCTTCTTCCAATGCTCCGACTTACTCACCTAACCAAGCAGGGTCTCCTTTATCTGCCAATCAGTCGGCAGCTTCTCCGTATTCGCGACCATTGCACTTAGGCTCTCCTTACAGTCAAACCAAACCTCCTCCATTACCTAGTGTTGATACCCCCGGGCCTAAGCACCCTCCTTCTGGAAACAAATACGGCTATCCAGCCGCTCCGTATAATGGCACTGCATCTACTGCTTCTAGTCCGTTGTCGCCGACTAGAGCTGTCAACGGAAAGGTCACTCGTGCTGAAGTACCTAAATCGGGCCTATCGCCTACTTCTGGTCTTACCACTAGCTGCTCACAGCCCCCTCCTCCTATCCCACCTCCTAGAGTGCCACGCGAATCTCATAGAGAGCCTCCTACACGTCAGCCAATGCAGTATACCCCATTGCCTACGGTCAAGCGTCCTGTACAGTCTCCCATGAGCCAGCGTATGAAGCCAGCGCATCAGAGAACTCTGGATTCCAAGACCCCGTTGCGTGTTCCTGGGCGTCTTGATACAGGTAAGAATAACGGGAAACCCGCCGCTGCAAGTCCTGCAGCGGCAGCAGCCGCTGCCGCTGCTGCTATGCCAAAGGGAGCTATTGCGAAAACAACTGCCCCTAAGGAGAAACCACCTCCTATGAATGATGCTCAAGTTCTTGAAGCTCTTCATAATATTTCATCAAGTGGTGACCCGTTGAGCGTATATCAGAAAATGAAAAAAATCGGTCAGGGGGCTTCCGGTACCGTATATGTGGCTAGGGTCACCAAAAGTAACAGTCTGGTTCACAAAGGAGGTAAGGTTGCAGTTAAGCAGATCGATTTGGCCAAACAGCCGCGCCGTGAACTGATCGTGAATGAGATTGTGGTGATGAAGGAGTCGTCTCATCCTAATATTGTTAATTTCCTGGAAGCGTATTTGCGATCGAAAGAAGACTTGTGGGTTATTATGGAATACATGGAAGGGGGCGCCTTAACGGACATTATAGATAACACGACACTGGCCGAGGCAGAAATTGCGACTATTTGTCAAGAAACATGCAAAGGTTTGCAGCATTTACACCATAAGAACATTATACACAGGGACATTAAGTCCGATAACGTATTACTGGATGCTCAAGGACGCGTCAAGATTACAGATTTTGGTTTCTGCGCCAAGCTAACCGATCAGCGATCCAAAAGAGCGACTATGGTTGGAACTCCATACTGGATGGCGCCTGAGGTGGTTACACAGAAAGAATATGATCATAAAGTGGATATATGGTCATTAGGTATTATGACAATTGAGATGATTGAATCGGAGCCTCCATATTTGAATGAAGAGCCACTGAAGGCTCTATATTTGATCGCTACAAATGGCACACCTAAATTAAAGCATCCGGATAGATCGAGTACTCTTATGCGGGATTTCTTGCGGGTCTGTCTGAGCGTCGATACGTCGAAAAGGATGTCTTCGGATGAGCTGGTTAATCACGGATTCTTCGCCTTAGGATGTCCTCCTGCGGCATTATCACGCCTTCTCCCACGATAGCTTGCCCCACGGTAAATAAATATCAACGCCCGGTTCGCGTATTAGTCACTTAGAATATAGCCAGCTGGTCACTGCAGAGTGTAGTTTCTGACATTCGGCGTCATTGGCAAACCAGAACGAGTAGATAGTCCCGTCGATCAGCTTCATCATTACAAATTTGTCTTCTATGCGGCATTCAATGGGTGGTATATCCATGGAGTTCGATTGCTTTACTAGCCGCACAGATAAATCTTCGGGCTTGTGATGGTTGAGCACCAGAATTGCTGCTCCATAATCTAATAGCTTTGGGTTAGCCAGCCGAGAATAGAAGAACAAAGGGCCCTGTATATCGAGCTTTTCCCATGAATTGGAAATGCTACTGAATTGGTACACAACGCTAAATGTACCCACAAAAAGAAGCTGCTCAGCGTGTGGGTCGTGTAGCTTTACAGTCCGCAAGTTCAATTCTTCAGTGTCTGGGTCCATTGTGGAAGTATTTAGCTACGTTGGGAGGTTGTCAGTTCTGTAAGGGGGCCCTCTTGGGGAGTTCCGAGTTTTTCGATTTGGGAGTAATGAAATGCGCGGTACATTGGCTCGTAACAAAGGCGGGTGTAGAACTCAGTATTATGTCATTAAAGGTACAAATTATTCTAATGGTTGAGAACCAAGTGTAGTACCGGAAACGGAAACAACGGGAACTATTGCCTGGTCGATTTCGTTCACTATATCCTCCATCTCGGTATCAGGTTGCGCATTCTTAGTTGAGCGATGTTTGAGATTTCGGGCATCTTTCTTCTGTCGTTTCTTCGACACTGATTTGGTGGTCTTCGAGGCAGCCAACTTAGATTTAGACAATACAGATCTATGGGACTTGCGGATTCCCGATTTAGTGGCTCGAACTGATCGGCTGGACACAACGCTGGTCATTATAGGTTACTTCGATCTCTAGCTAAGACATTCTGATCAGTTTTTCTCTTCACTGCGAAATAAAGTTTACCTTCTCTGATTGGTTCCGTCAAAAATTTTTCTCAATCCAACCTCCCAGCTAATTAAAAACCCAACTTGAGTATAAAGGTGCCTATAGTAGGACGCCGATTTTTACGAAGTACAAGGATAAGCTGTAACTATGCCCCCAGTCTCTGCATCTAAGGCTAAAAGACAGGCAGAACGTGCTGCGCGCAAAGCTGCTAAGAGCAAAAACAATTCTGAAGAATCCTCTGCCGCCACATCTGTTAACGGAGATGTCGAAGACGTCCGAGAAAAGGTAGAGAAACTCAAACTCCAGCAAGACGACGAAGGCCTCTCTGAACGTGTTACTACGGGTGTTCTTGACAGTCTCGAGACTAGTCGTGACGTGAAAATATCTTCGGTGACTTTGGTCTTCCACGGAAAGGTCCTTGTACAGGACTCCGAGCTTGAGCTAAACTTCGGTCGGCGATATGGTCTACTAGGTGAGAATGGCTGTGGCAAGTCCACTCTTCTCAAGGCTATTGCCGCTAGAGAGTATCCTATTCCAGAGCATATTGACATATATCTGTTGAACGAGCCTTCTGAGCCAACTGAGCACTCTGCGTTAGTCTATGTGGTACGAGAGGCTGAAGCTGAACTCAAGCGACTCGAGGATCAAGCGGAACACATCCTGGAGACCGAAGGCCCAGATTCACTTTCCCTCGAGGAACTCTATGAGCGTATTGATGAGATGGATCCATCTACCTTCGAAACAAGAGCTGCTATTATCCTTAATGGTCTGGGCTTCAACAGCACCACTATTCACAAGAAGACGAAAGATATGTCTGGTGGTTGGCGCATGCGTGTTGCACTTGCGAAGGCTCTTTTTGTGAAACCGAGTATATTACTCCTTGATGACCCAACTGCACATCTTGATCTCGAGGCTTGTGTATGGTTGGAAGAATATCTCAAGAAGTGGGACCGTACTCTTGTGCTCGTCTCTCACTCAATGGATTTTCTTAACGGAGTCTGCACTAACATGATTGATATGCGCCAGCGAAAACTTGTTACCTACGGTGGTAATTACGATTCTTACCTCAAAACTAGAACTGAAAACGAAACAAATCAAATGAAGCAATATACCAAACAGCAGGACGAAATAGCCCATATTAAGAAGTTTATTGCTTCGGCAGGTACATATGCAAATCTCGTGCGTCAGGCAAAGTCTCGACAGAAAATCCTTGACAAAATGGAAGCAGATGGTTTGATCGAAAAAGTCGTCCCCGATAAGGTGTTCACTTTCAGATTTCCTACGGTCGAACGTCTTCCTCCTCCTGTGCTTTCCTTCACTGAAGTTTCCTTCTCATACTCTGGAAATAAAGAGGATTTTCTCTACGAGAACCTCGAGTTTGGTGTTGATATGGATTCTCGTATTGCACTGGTAGGTCCTAATGGTGTGGGCAAATCAACTTTACTTAAGCTAATGACTGGTGAACTTACCCCGGTTTCAGGAACTATTTCTCGCCATACCCATTTGAAGCTTGGTGTTTATTCTCAACATTCTTCTGATCAGCTGGACCTCACAAAGAGCGCTCTAGAGTTTGTCCGTGATAAGCATCCCGAAATCTCTCAAGACTTCCAGTACTGGAGACAACAATTGGGTCGTTACGGCTTAACTGGAGAAGGCCAAACTGCCACGATGGCTACTCTCTCAGACGGTCAGAGGTCTCGTGTTGTATTCGCTTTACTTGCTATTGAGGCTCCTAACATGATTCTTATGGACGAACCTACAAACGGTTTGGATATCCCCACCATCGACTCTCTAGCTGATGCTATCAATGCCTTTGAGGGTGGTATCGTCGTCGTCTCTCATGATTTCAGGCTTCTCGATAAAATTGCCAAGGATATCTTTGTCTGCGAAAACAGAACTGTCACCAGATGGGAATCTTCTATTCTCGAATACAAGAAATATCTTGCCAAGAGAATCGTTTTGTGATCTTTGTGCGTTCGTTGTTCCTGGGTTTACGGTGTTCTTCGGGGCATTGCATTTGTATCCTAATAAGGTTATTATATATCCCGGTCGTCAATTTTCCTACATATTGTTCAGAGTTTCCGGTATTCTTCCATGTGGGTAAAAGGAACCAGGCTCTCCTCGAATTAGACTTCATCTTGTCGTATATCATAATTCTCTCTTATACGTATCATTCAAAGAACAGAATTCAGTAGCAGTTAAGCCAATCCAGAATATATGAACAATGTCTAATTTGTAAGCACTTCTTTCATGCATTTGCATGATCTTATCAATCCAACTGCAAGAACTAAGAAAGTCAATTACCCTTATTGATTATGCATCTTCACCGCCATGGGATACTGCTAGCGTTGCTACCTTATGTACAGACATATTTCCATTCTCGCCGCAGGAACAGAAGAATTTGTGATAGAGTGGCATCGAAACTCCTATCTGCTGATGTCAATTATCATGCTCCCAGAAACATCAATGTGTAATGAGTTATAGTATTACTTCGTCGGGATGTTAAATAAAGTTTCACCGCCGAGATTGTAAGTTTATAGCATCTTCATTTGTGTATCCTTATCCTTCTGGAATGATTATAGTATACAATGAAGTGAATGACATCACGATGATTCCATTGGCTTATATGACTGGAATGAGTCGGTGATATAACACAGATAGCTGTTAGCAGATGATCAGGGTCTGAGACAATCAGCCTTATGGGAACGGGTAGCAAAAGATAGAAGCTGGAGGTATTTAATCCAACGTCCGGGTAACCTATAGGTAGTGCATCATCAATTTTGTTTCAGATACAGACAACTGAGGCAAATAGCTTGATATGGTAGAATGATACTCCTTTAATTATTCACCGAACATAGTAGTCATTTCTCGTAGAGCCGTAGATGCCCGAGCAGATTTTGATTTCTGCAACGTAGAAAACATTGAAGTCATGTAGGGCCTTGATCGGTTGGGCTTGGAATTCATAAAAAAACAGTTTGCATTACTTGACGAAAGATGTCTGCTATCCGATCTCGCTGTATGTTTTTAAAACCTCCAATATACTATTATTCTCTGCGGGGCTAACAGCATTCCTGGTTCATAGCTCACGAAAAGAACTTGTTGTAACAGTAGCCTCGTCGTCAGAACAAATCAACATCTCGTCCTATGAATATTAATACTATATCTTCGTACAATATACTCAACTAAAATAAGCCCATCCTCCCTCAAACCTCCAGTCCGGGTAACTCTGTGGCTAAAACCATCCCTGCAAGTATCTGGTAGTAGAGCGCATATATGGGATCACAAGACAACATAAAAGTGGGTAGAAGGTTGTTTGCCCGGGTTATTGACAACCCTAACCCGATGCCTTTCCTGTTTCGATCTTAGTTTTTGTCTTCTGATTATATCTGAGGCACATGGCGATTTAGCTGCTAAGGTATTTGTAGGTAGTTTTATAAACTGTATTAATTCCCTAATAAATTGTATCTCTCATGGTGTATAAGCTTTAAGCAAACGCGCATAAGAAAAACGTGTTTGACCAGGTCAAACACGGTGCAACCCAATTCAGGCATTGCGTTAGAATTCCCAGTTATCCCAACTCTAAACGCTCACTACAGTATTCCTTTATGCGATATGCTGTACTGGAATATTGCATGTTGCTTTTGAAAGAGCCACATAATTAATATATTAATAGGAAATTTGAATAACAAAGGGACACTACGATGCGCAAATCATTAGCTCTACCACCTGTGATGTGTCAACGGTGAAGATTGAAACTGCTTGATAAGGAAAGCGCTGTTGAGCTATATTTGTCGATGAAAGACGTTTCAACCGGGTTCTTCCAAAATAAGCATGCCAGCTAACGTAGCTGCCTTCACTAAGAAGCTAGTAATCTACTACAAGCTATCAGCAGAAGAATTAACGTACCACCAATTTTCATCCGCAAAGATAACCAATAAGTTTGAGTAAGAGTAATAATAACATGCCAATAGTGCTAATGTAATTGGAGTCGTATTATAGGTATACGTTAGTAGTCGGTAGTACGTAGTTGGTAATGGTAATACGATAAGATTTACAGAGATTCTTTAGGTATGCCAGCAGCCACAGTGAGAAATGTCAGGTAAGGTAGCGCCTATATATGCTTGACGGCAATCATCTACTCCATGCCTCATGTACGTATATTTGGTTCTAACCGCACTTATCACCGTTTGTTACCCGGCAAAATCTCTTAGACTACAGGTTCTTCTTATGATTTAGATTGTACTTCGGTTTCATCAAAGGAATTCATTCAGTAAAGTTAAACAGAAGGAATCGCTCTTTAACATATAAATGGGCACAAATGATTGCAGCAAACAAAGCAATATATTAATCTATCGTCCATACAGCACAACCAGTTTATCAGCGTATGACGGCCAGTGTGTTCCATTACCAAGTCACTGTAATCTATTCCGAGCATCCAATCGCCATTTCCCCAAACGTAATACAAGCCAGGTAACTGCTGGAAGAAAAGAGCGCCTGAGAGCACACCCACACACACTCTCTTTGACGAGATGCGGAAGGTGCTCGGCGCGGCGGGGCTGCGGCGGAGCATAGGACGGCGGACAGTGGGATGCTTGCCTGCAAGAGCCAGCACGCCGAAAGGCCGTGCAGCATGGCTGTCAAGGGGAGTCCGCTAGTGACGGCTGCGTGAGCGGGAGCTACCTGCTTTGCGGCCATGAGAAGCTGGCCAGCCCGTGAGAAGCAGCCAGTGAGAAGCTGGCGAGGGAGATAGCCGGGAGAGCTGGGGAGAGCTGGGGAGAGCTGGGGAGAGCTGGGGAGGTCAGCTACGGCGCATGGTGTGTCTACTAGTATTCCTAACATCAGATATTGCAGCAATTGCACGTGGGATACTCATACTCAGCATCCAACGGGGAAGAAACGTCTTTAGATGCATTTGCCACTCGCTAGCCCTCACTGCTGCGCAGCAGCACAAGTTGACCGATGTTTATTCATGAAGAAGGTTTGAACGGTTCGCAAGGCTATTAAGGTAAGAGAAGCTTAATATCCCAAGACAGAATCTGCGAGCGATTAAAGTTTTATTTCTCAGCCGAAGTTTGCTGGGGGGAAGTCGCATTTTTAGGCCCTCGAAACGGCGCATTTCGCTGGAGCTGATTCGCTAGAAGCTGGGAAACTAATCCAGATGGGCGGAGAAAAACGGTGTGAAATAGTAGGCCGCGGCGCGTGCTAAACAGCATTAAACAGGCTTTTTGAGTATTTTTCTATGGCGAATTAGCTAAAATTCAGCTCGAAACGTGCAGAAACGGAACGCAGACGGCGCACAATACGACGAATCTTCTTCGGAAGAGGAGGCGGGTGTTCTGGATGCTGGAAGTATGCATGTTTGTCAAGCCATAAGAATCTGTCGGCGATTTCCGGCTCTGGTCGCAAGACCGGCTGGGGTCCGGGCAGATTTTACGGGGTTTACCTGCAGTCCTGGCATGTATTTGACCAGGCAGCGATGGATCCTGTGGATTACTAGCCGATGGCAAGTATTCTACGAAAACACTTGGGGGCAGACTGTCTCGGGTAGCCGTTGTTTTTATACGTGACTCGGGGTCGGGAACCTCCTCTCTAGCGGGTGATGAACAGGTTCGCCTGATCGGAAACCAGCTGGAGGAACTTAAAGAGAGCTACAGGATGCGACGCAAGTCGTGCCGCAGTTTTGCGGCGTCTAGATAGTGAAACATTGAGCAGTCTTCGGACCGCGACGATGATAGTTATCTGGTTGATCCTGCCAGTAGTCATATGCTTGTCTCAAAGATTAAGCCATGCATGTCTAAGTATAAGCAATTTATACAGTGAAACTGCGAATGGCTCATTAAATCAGTTATCA